>VUQK01044152.1:0-14179 GCA_015106715.1 Bujurquina vittata
ATATATATATATATATATATATATATATACCCTTCAGCCAAGGTTGTTACATTCTCATTCTCAGTCTCATATATTATGATTATGATTTTGCCATCACATTTTGTGTACTGGTAAGTCATTATAACAGAAAAAATATATTTAAAAAAAAGTTATAATCTAACTATAATTTAAGAAACATTTACATGTTGTAATTAATAAATATCCAGTCTGAGTTTAATTGTTAAAGGAAGCGGTTGAGAAACTTTAACAATGTGTGATAATTCTTGTAATGATAACATTTATAAAGCATTTTCAATAACCATGTGATAGGTAATCAAAAGAAAATCACCCTGATTACAGATTGTCTGTTTCCTCATACCACAGAATCAAAACAAGCAAACCAAAATATTTTTTTTCCTTTCAGAATTAACTTAGATCTAGCAACCTAAAATCGTTCCCAACTAAGTGTCTATATGTAATATGATAAGCATAAAAAATTTGCCAAATTCATTTGAAACTCACGTTTGCTTTCATTTGACTGCAAAGCAAACGTTTGTCAGAAAAAGCAAGGGACCAAATTAAAAAATGGCTAACTTTTTGTAAAATGAAAAAAGACATCAAAATCATTCAAAAACCTAAATGTTTTGTTGCACAAAACTATTTGTGCAACAAATAGTTGCACAACTATTTGTTGTACAAAGGTTAGACCAAACCTTAAAGGTCTTAAAGGACACAAATGCAAGATCGACCTCAGGTTTGGACACATACATTACATCCCACACTGCAATACCCCTAAATACTCTGCAGGAAATCTCCTATTTCAAGAATAGACTTAAGATGATATCAGTACCACATCAAAGTGAGCTTTAAATTTAGGAGTGCATATATGTGAGTTTCTACCTAAGTCACACTAAAGATCAAAAGTGATAACAAATCTTTTACATAAGTGTCTTTCACTGTCTTTCCTACATTCATCCTGAGTGCTGATACCAAACAAGACATTTTATAGCTTTAATTTTCATCATAGAGGTTCTAGCTTTTCATGTCTGTGGGCAGCTGTAGCACAGGTTGTTTGCCAATCAGACGGTTGATGGATCGATCCCTGCATTCTCCTGCCCATGTGTTGAAGTATCCTTGGGCAAGATACTGTGTGTGTGTGTGTGTGTATGTGTGTGTGTGTGTGTGTGTGTGTGCGTGCGTGTGTGTGTCTGGATGAATGAGATTTGTAGTAGAAAACTCTTAAGGTGCTCAAATTGAGAAAGGTGTTATATAAGTACCAATTCATTTAGCTTATAATGATGGTTTCAAGATTCAGCTGATGAGAAGTGTCACTGTCCTTGAGTTCATCCTGGACAAACTGGAGCCCACTCTCTTCCTTTGGTAGGTGAAAGTCACTGAGGTTAGTAGAGACAGCCAACATGGGTTTGCAATCTGAAGCAGAGATAGTTTTTGCCATTGGCATTTTAGCTGGAATATGACATTATTTCCTCAATGCACTGTCACACATTCTATAATAAACATCACACACCATTTTCAACTTCACTTTCCATTAGCAAGAAATCACAGGAGTTCTCATAACTATGCTTAATAGCCTCAAGGGCTTTTTCAAGAACTTGAAAAAAAATGAAAAAAAACTGGACTTCTTTACTTTTTAAAAATTATTTAAAGAAGTCCAGTCACCCAGTTCAGACCTGGATAACTGAGAATCTGCACAGACATATGCTTAATAGCAGCTTTTCACATGAACAAAACACAAAATTTAGAATTTTTCACTCCTTTGAAACACAAAGAGACAAATCGAATCAAATCAAGTGAGAAGTTGTTGTTGCACATGAAAAAGATTGTTGTTTAATGATCTTCCATGCAACTAATGTGAAATAATGGTTACAATGAACACCATCCACTGCTTTAAAAATATTCTATAGCGTTATAATTTTCAACAAACAAGTGATGTAATAATAATAATTACTTATATTTACACATTTACTTTAATTGCAAAGTCCTTTTGCCTTAACTTTTTCTTCTTCTAGAGAAACGTGAGCACATAAAGGAAATCTGGAACTATTGATGCCCTTGACAGAGAGACGATGCGGCTACGGTTACCTTATAGTTATGGGTTTACTTAACTTTCAGCTCTTTAATAATGTTAAGTTTGTGACTTTTAATATGAACCTTCAATGCAAAAATTACTGAAAGCAAAACTAAGAGAGAGTGTGTGTTGTTGCAAAATTGCGAGGAAGGCTCAGGAGAGCACCTTGTGCCAGTGTGGAATAATTTAATGCAAATATTGTAGTGTTGGTTGAAGTAACTGTCCAATGTATAGCTTCAGTGCATTAAAAGGCTGAAACCAACCACTGCAATGGAAATTAGATACATCCTTTTACAGTTCATTAACAACATAAAGTACAAAAGAAGAATTTTTGCATTTGTGATTGATTTTGACGTCTTTGCTGAAATCTTATACAGCACAACAGAAAAACTCTGGAAAGTACCCCTTCGGATTTGTATTAGTATTTAGCTTGGACTGCATTAATCTCTTCCTCTTACTGATCAATGAATAGCTTTTAATATTATTATTATTATTATTATTATTATTATTATTATTATTATTATTATTATTATTATTATAAGTAGTAGTAGTAGTATTAAAATCATGCATTTGTTCCCTGTGCCAGTGATTTTGCTTAGACATCTTAACAGGGTTTTCCATGAACTTACTTGCGGTGCGCATCCTTAGGTATTTCATACAGGTGTAGCACATGAACATAAAGAGGCTGAGCGAGATCAAAATGACACTGATGCCAAAGATCACCTGAATGAAGTCTATGTCATTTTTCTCTGGAAAAAATTCAAATCATAGTTAAGTTTCTTATACACAACTATGTTCTGTTGTGGAGTGATAAAAACATTAAATGCTGAGAAATGCATGCACTACGATCATTAATAAATCATAGCGTCTGTCAATAAAATGTGTGATTATGCATACATACCACAAACTGTGTTATGTGTTCTGTTTCCTGGAAAGCTTTCAGCAAACCCAAATGCACTGCATCTGTTTAGCAGAAAGTGTTCATGTCACTGTAATTTTTACAACCTCTTTCAGTTATCACTGTGGTAGAAGTCGCTTAAATGGATCTTACTGTGTCAGCGTCTTGCAGATATTCCTTTGCACATCAAAATATTCATTTTTAAGGCATATAGGTTCACACTGATACAAATACTCGACCACTTTCACGTCCGAGGAGATGACTAGAATGAACAAAAGAAATACTGTTTCAGTACACATTCAAGATACTTTGAAGCAGACATTTGTAGCTCTAAGGTGACTAATTCTGTTGGCTTTGATGATCCTGTAACTTTTTCTTGAATTCAACAATGAGGTCAGTAAAGATTCTAGTGATGTAACAGAGGTTTCATCTGTTTATATCTAGTAAGGATGGCAGTTTCAGACAACTGTGTTGTTGGCAATCTCATTGTACATCCTGTATAATGACAATAAAGGTATTCTATTCTATTCTATTCTATTCTATTCTATTCTATTCTATTCTATTCTATTCTATTCTATTCTATTACAACCTAGAGAGCATTTCAGTGGTTTGGATCTACCCCACATTCATTTCCATTTCTGTTTGCTGCCCAGCCAGGGATAAACACCCATAAATACACACAAAAAACAGTGATATTACCTTACATTGCAATACTCAAACCAGCTTTATGGTAGCATAAAGTTTTACTTGCAACTGTAAAAATTCAAAATGTCCATTCTTACCTGTCTGTTTCAGTCTCTCGCCTATGACGCATTTGTCTTCCACGCAAGTTGAACAGATGCTGTTGGAACACAGGAAACCAGCGGCACAAGTACAGGTTGCGTTTGTGGTTGGTGTACATTTTCTATCATAATCTGTAGACAGACAAGAATTGAAACCACAGAACTTACAAACTAACACAGTGTTTTATCTTTTTTACCAGTTCTTTAAAATGCTCTTGCGGGTTCTCTGTCAAACTTACATTGGCATGTCTGGCATTTTTCACATCTGTCAAAGATGTTGTCAAGATGTGAGAAAAATCCCTCTGGACAGGTTTTGCAGACAGTTTGTTGGCTCTCAGAGCAGAAATCCTCCATGTAAGTGCCTTTAAAACCAGGAACAAGTAAAATCAGCAACCTTCACTGATATTCATACAGTACCTGGAATGGAACGTTCCAGCTTAAGCACATAATGTGATAATTACTTCAAATAGATTAGTAATGTAATAATTAGATCACACCAACTTGGTTAAAAGACACTCTTCTTATTTTTTAAAAGGTGAATTATTTTTTTAGGTGTTTTACCTGGTTGGCACAGGTCACAGCACCGTCCATTTATCTCAGTCTGTCGAACACCACAGCCTTTAACATTTCCTATGGTCCACAAAGTCAGTACAAGTAACAGCATAAGTGCGATGGAGAGGTTCGGATGAATCATTGTGTCCAGTGCTCTCTGTCTGTGCTCATAGGTTTTATATTGGTTGCTTCCTGACGTCAACATGACACAAGCATAATGTGACAACAGTTCAGGAAGTGAAAGACCACTAGTAAATATAGAATGCAGTGAGCGCTTCATGAACAGGCTAAACTGAAAAAATATATCCCTTAGTTCAACTTGTTTTTTTTTAAACTACAATACATTTACCAGATGACTTTTGCTATTTTATTTTAGTTGTTGCCAGTGAGTTTTGTTTATCAAAACCATGCATCTTTCATCTCAGAGACTTTCCTGTAATGAATGCATGCTGTTTGATATATAGTTTTAAAAGATGTGCAAGAACTTCTTAAACACTTCTGAAATATTATCAAACTCTCACGAATGACACATTTAAAGTAATGGGCACTTTTTGTTCATCTTTCTTAGGTTCCACCCCCTAACGTGACTTACTATGGTTATTCAATGTACACTTTATTAGGTACATTTGTTCAGCTGCTCAATTATGGGACGCTAATCAATCAATCACATGACAGCAACTCAATGCATTTATTGACATATATAGGGTAAAGATAACTTGCTGAAGTTCAAACTAAGCATCAGATTGAGGAAGAGAGACGATTCAAGTGACTTTGAACATGGCATGCTTCCAGCACCTTGCAGAAACTGTGGGATGAAGTATTAAGGCAAGAAAGGACTCCGACCAGGTACTAGCAAGGTGTAACTAATTAAGTGTCCGATGAGTATAATGTGAAAAGATTTTACTTTTCCCAAGGTAATATTTTGCCAAAAAGTGCGTCTGACAGCAGAAAGTCCCTTAGTGTTATGTTGTAAGTATGACAGCATTTTATCAAAGACAAAATCTGAAGAGTTTCACTGAATATGTAACTTTTATTTAACTACAAAACCATTTTTATTTATAAATTTTGTACTAAAACTTGACTTTTGGGTCTTCTGTTCATCATGTTTGATCTCATATTGAGACCTTTGTGTCTCAAAATTACAAAAGCTTAAATAAATATAATTAGAATAAGTACTTAAACAAATTTACTAGAAGATTCAGGGCTAATAAAACAAAACTCCTCTGTCTCCGCCTACAGCCTTTTCTTGATTTGTGTCAGGTCACAAGCAGAACCATGTCTCTAAAGAACAGACAAGAACTTTATTTGGACAGTATAATTCCTGCCATAGCAGACTTTTTAAAGTCTACTTTGTAAAAGTCAGAAAATGCTATTGAAGGCTGAGGTTTGTGATATTTTATTGATTGGTGGTTTTCTTCAGGTGTAACCCCATAAAGCTGTATGGCTTGTGAGTCACTGACTAGCAGTCCATAGAGGGCTCCCACTTAACATCAGAGGCAGAAACCTCTTGCCATAAGTGGGTATATTTTGAGTCACTTTCAGTGCGGGTGAAAAACCACCACTGATTGTCTGTACCTCATTTTTACCTCAAGTGTCCCACTTTATCCCAGCTACAACTGGCCATTCTAACACAACGGTTATTGGATGTGACTGTTTTCCACTGTTCTGATACTCAAGTATTAACAGTGACTCCAAAAACAAACTCAAGTGTAGTAACTTAAATTGCGAATATTACATGAAGAAACTGAAGCAATTACAAATTTAATTTGGTTCCCGGAAATCCCATAACCCATAATGTGTGAGTATGATCAGCTCTACTGAAACCCAGAAGTGGCCTCAATGTACTCTGAACTGCATGGAATGACTAAAGATTTGCATGGTATGTACAGCAGAACAGCGAGTGATTTTTTTTGTTCAGGGTTATTTTTGCAGTCTGCATATATATGTAATGCATGAGCACAAGGTGCAAATGCATGATGGTGTGTGAAGGTTTTACTGTTGTTCTTTGACCTTTTGGGGACAAATATTTTGACTTGCTGTTGGGTTGCTCATGGGGAGTTTCCTGGCAAATGAAGCACACTGCTGAAATGTTATCAAGTGGCAGAAAATGAACCGCTTAATTTCATGTAATTAGCAAGCAAAAATACCATGCATGCATGCCTCTCTCTTTATGCTGGCCCTGTGTTTATCTCTCTGAGACAGCTAGGACAGGCTCTAGCGTGCCCTCAACAACCCCAAAAATAGGAATGGTTTTGCAAGTGGAGGCTACTGACATTTTTTTCTTTCCTCATCTGATTTTCACTAGTTTTTCATTTGGCTAGGGTCAGTGTCACTGGTGGTAGCATGAGATGATACCTGGACCCCACATTATAAGAAGGTATGCTGTGTCCTCTCGCACAGTCTCAAGAGCATGGAGGAGATTCCAGGAGGCAGGCTGCTACTCTAGTAGAGCTGGAGAGGGCTGTAGAAGGTCCTTAACCCATCAGCAGGACCGGTATCTCCTCAAAAGTACAAGGAGCAACAGTATGGGCACTGCCAGAGGCCTACGAAATGACCTCCAGCGGGCCACTGCTTTGAATATCTCTGAGCAAATATTCAGATACAGATTCATGAGGGTAGCCTGAGGGCCCAATCTCCTTTAGTGGGCCTTGTGCTTACTGCCCAGCACCGTGGAGCCCGACTGCCATAGAATACCAGAATTGGCAGGTCCAGCACTAGTGTCCTGCGCTGTGGTCTGAGGAGGGATATCCATGGAGGGATGCACAAACATCTACAGGCTAGGTAATGGCACCCTCACTGCAATTAGGCATCAGGATGAAATCTTCTGACCCATGTGCCAGACCCTTGGCTGGTGCAGTGAGTCCTGAGTTGCTCCTGGTGAACAACAATGCCGGGCCTCATGTGACGAGAACATGCAGGCAGTTCCTGGAGGATTAAAGAATCAATACCACTGAATGATCCCCAAAATCCAATAGAGTACCTCTGGGACATTATGTTTCAGTCCATCTGATGCCACCAGGTTGGCCTCAGACTGTCCAGATGCTCATTGCTGTCCTGGCCCAGATCTGGGAGGAGATCCCCAAGGATACCACCAGTCGTCTCATAACCAGCATACCCTGACATTTTCAGGTATGCATACAGGCATGTGGGGGCAATACAAACAACTGCTGCTGCATCATTTTTTCACTTTGATTTTTGGAGTCTTTGAACTTTTACCACATTACCCAGTTTTACCCCTTCACCACATTACCCAGTTCACATCACTATAGATTTCTTTCTATTGAGATCTAATGTGTTTTCAAAGTGCTCTTTTAAGTTTTTTGAACAGTAAATTTCAGTTGACAGCTGCAGACAAGCAGCATAGCAACACTACATTGTGTTCAGGAAACTAACTTTTTTTCAAAGAAACACAAATCATAAGTCAAAAAATTATCATCACAGTAATATAGTCAACATTATAGTTTTGTATAAATTGTTTGTCAAGGTGTTGAGGAATCTAAAAAACATCAGTGGATCTGCCCCACTTGATGAAATTGGTTTCACGCCAATGTCTTGAGAAAGTTTGAATGACTCAAGGTTATGTAAAACTGTCACGATAATATGCCAGTATTTGCTTTCTTTGTCATTTGCATGGACTCTGTGTGTTGTTATTCATTCTGCACGAAAGGCTGAGCGTCGAACTGAGATGATCATATTTAGTCATGAGATCTCATCAATAAATGTCTGATACCCCCTATGCAAAATTGCCACCCACTTAAACCATATGTGTTCCCCCCCATCATAAAAAAAACTACAGACATTTACTTCTGTCATTCACTGACAGGCCAAACCACATGGTTGTGTGCTTGAAGGATGTGACGTGAGCATAGACGTGCTTATTACGCAGTGCTAACAGTAGCTGGCTGTATCACACAGCCACAAAGAGCAGCAGTGACACGATAGAAATCAGGATTCCCCTTCACAAGCAAACTATAGAAGTGCCACCTACTTTGTGGTAAGAGTGGGTGGAAAAAACATGTTCTGTTAGCTTGTACCAGAGCATTTGAACTGATTAACATTAAGAGCTAAGGAAAGGTATCACTGGAACATTTGATGCCACTGAAAAGAGAAGGCATAACTTCAACTAAAACAATGACATGACTACAATTTTGAATTTGTCTGGGAAATTTTCATATTTTCAAGTGTCTAAGGGTCAACACCCCACTGATTTTACACATACAGTACAGGTCAGCGAGCTGCACGTTTTGTGGCTGCACTGGAAACTTTGAGAAACTGCTCACGTTGTCTTAAAGTTACGTCACTTGAGTCCGCATCACACTAAAAGTTCAAACTGAAAAAAAAAATCTGGTCAAGACATTATGTGAACTGAATTACCCAGTCTCTTCACCTCTACTTGTGGTTAACAGCTCAAGGTGACACTAGCTCAGCTGTTCACAACATAAGTAATGCACCAGTTTTTTGATATGAAAGTAAAACACACAGAGAACAAACACTGAGGATCAGCTGTGTGCATCATTTACTTTTAAATGCAATACATGAATGCAGTACAATACAACGATTCTTACTGACATTATAAACATAGCATCAAAGTAAAATGAATATAAAAGCAAAAACAAATCTTATCAAGAATAAAAGATTAATAGGTATTCTAATTCATAACAAAAAGAAAAACAAGAACATTAGTTTACTATGATTTTGATGTTTGCTGCACTGATGGCTGAATGCCAAAAAAAAATACATGCTTCCTCAGAAAAACATGTAGAACACAGAATTTCTCAGAATTTGCACACACAGAAATTCAGTACAAGTTTGGAGAGAGCCTCCAAACTTTTGACTGGTACTGTACACAGATAATTAAAAGCGAAACAGATTATAATTAAAGAACATTAATAAAAACAAAAGGACATATACTGTATGCACAGCACATGTGTGTGAGCTGCTTTACGTCAAAACCAGAGACAGAAAGGTTTTTTCAGGTGCTGTATATTTCTTTGAAACCACACACCTACTTCCTGGATCACTGACATTTACTGAAAGTAAACTACCTGCTGGGACTCTTTCCAGTATGTGTGTTATCTGTAAGTCACACTCACTAGTTTTACAAAAAGCAGCTACAACAGTAAAACGTTGCCTACTTACTGATGCATCAAGATAAATGTAATACATAACAAAACATGAGCTAATAATAATTTAGGTCAACTTTACTGGTAATATTTTTCTTTTTTTTTTGAAATGACAGTAATTCAGTTAATACTTATTGACTGAAACCGAGGCTATTATGTAGGTATTTTTCTTAAATAAATGGCTCTGAATACGTAATCTACTTCTGTCTTTAATTGAGAAATTTGTTCACTTTCTTTGGGAAAGATCTAATGTACAGCAGCTTTTTCCAGGCACTTCTACCTGCAGTTTATGAGTGCGTGAATCTGGTTTCTGGTGCAAAACATTTGTAAAGAGAAGTACGAGGGCACGCTTTCATAACTCCTCTGACTATGTGATCCGAGAAACATCTCCAATGAGGTATAAACAACATGAAAGTCCTCACATTAACAAACATCAATCTTTCCAAAGGCCAAAATGAAAACATGAGAGGGAGCATGTCTCAGTGGGGAAAAAGAGCCACATTTAGCTCCCCAAGGGAACTCCCCCAAACCCACACACCACTGAAAGCATGTTTGTTTTCACAGACCTGCTAATTTTGAACAGAGCTGAGTAATCAAAATATGAGAAACACTGGGCAGAAAGACTTCATGCAAAAATTAAAGTATTTTTGTAAGGTTCTCCAACAGCTCAAAAAATTATGGATCAGTTGTATTGATTGTACTGATCATAGTGGATGTTTCTCAGGCTTGTCACGAGCCCCATTAATTGATTGAATTATGTGACGTCATATCAAGAAAATATGAACATTTTACAGAGGCATTTAGTGGCATGATCTCTCAGGTCACTGTGCAAAAATCTGCATATCAAAATGTTGATCAATATGAAGGTTACACAATTTTTTTGAGCAACATAATAATAGTAATAGCAACAATAATATTCAAGAAAATTTACAAAAGTTTAAGAAGTAAACGCTAGACTTTACTACTTAAACTGTTTCACAGTTTAAAAAGTGAAGTATGATACATGCATTATATGTTTCTGATAATTCACACATGATTCTATTAAAACAGAATAAACAAAAGTCAAATATTGACTTGAGAATACACCTGTGACAATACAGATAAATACTTTGATGATGTATTTCTAACACAGAATCAACTCTATAAGGAAAATGTAAGTGACACTATTGACATAATAATGATCTGATCTAAAAGTTCAGCTGTGTAATTCATGCCCAAAAGAAATTAAAAAAAAAAAAAGTTTAACCTTAAGGTTCCACCAGGTTTGTCTTGAGCGGGAACTGACTCCCATCGCAGCTTTCTTCAACTGGCATCCGACACGAGTCCCCTGCTGGAAAAAATTAGTTCGTGAATTAATAATACAAAAAAATCAGCTTATATAATGATTAACTGATTAATTAATTCAATAATATTATTCACAATAGCTTTTTCCTATTTGAAATATGCTGTTTAAATTGCACCGATCAGTATGTGTAGCATACTGAAAAAATACTGTCTCTATTTCCAATGGAGGAAAAATATGAGTGAGCTAAAGAAATACATCTTTGGCATATTTGAGAACTTTAAGGACTTTTAGGGAATAAACTGGCTTTTCTTTGGGGTGTGGGGGGTGGAAGCTAGACAGGCTGTATCTTGGTGCAGGTATGCTAATTCTTGTTGGCTGCTTCAAATTTTTGGGGCATAGCTTCTCTGATCCAACTTCTCAAGAAGAAACCTTTTCTTATTCCCTGAAGTGTGAATCACTTGCCACATACGTTGTACTGTTTTTTGTCTGTGCCAGCAGTCGGTGATGTGCAGCTTGCAGGTCACAACAGTTAACACAAGCAGTCCGGCAATTCCAAAAATAATGAGGGCCATACCTGATAAGAGAAAAGAGGTTTGTTGAAGTTTACTTGGCATTACTTTTAAACCTGAGGCTGCATCATAAGAAGACAGCAGGGAGCGGTTTACCAATGTGGTTGCCTGTGTATACAGAAGGGGTGGTGTTCTTTGTAGCAGTGGTCACTTGAATAGTTTTATTGGTAGCGATGGAATGGTTACTCAGAGTGTGGGCCCCCCCGTGTGGCTGTTGAGCTATCACTGTTATGGGAGACGTAATATTGTTTGCTGTGAGGACAGTAGTGGTATAACTATTTCCGTTCAGCTCATTACAGATGACATCTGATGTGACAGTTCCACTGGTCTTCACTCCTGATTTACATCTAGAATGGATGAAGGATAAATGATAAAGCTGTAATTAACTAAATGTATTGTTGAAACAAAAGTTTAATCACAGTGCATTTAGAGTACCACAACACCAGAATACATACTCTTTCCATTTTTTACACTGTGTGTCGGGTTCCGAGGTGAAAAATCCTTCTTGACATTTTTCACATTCTCCTTTTGGAAAAAAGAATAATTGATTTCAAAGACAGTTTCTTCAATGTATACGGATCAATGTCTAAATGATTGAATATTGTGATCGGTATACCGGCTTCTGTTAGTCCATATCCCATTTCACATTTGCAGGGGGAATAATCATCATCCCATGGAGAAAAGTTTTTCTTGCACTTGCATTTTGTATTTGTGAACGCGGTACATTTCTTATCAATTTCACTCCCTCTTTCTGCAATAAAGAAATAAACAAGGAATGTTCCTAATGCCTCCATTAACAGAGTAGGTTTATCATTGTTACAGTTTGTTTTCTAATATGTTATCAAAGCTTCAGCACTTACCACATGTGCGACAAACTTTACAATATTTTGAAGTATTTTCTACATCCTGGTAATCATTTTGTTTGCAGGGTTCACAACGAGCTCCATCACGAGATACTCTTTGACCTTCATTGATTTGACAGTGTCAAAAGAAAGGACTCGCTTTGATCACAGCAAATAACACTTTAAAAATTACAAAACAAAGTGAAAACCTGGATTGTACAGCATTAAATACAGAATGAGTGAAAAGATTAAAGGCAATACTTTACCTCTGTGGCATCTCAGCGTCTCAAGTGAGTTAAAAATCAGAATAAGTATGAACAGTTTGAGCAGAATCATATTCAGTTCTTCAGTGCTAAGAAATGCCACTGCTTCCTGTGTGACACACAGCATAAAACTGAGAGCAACTGCAAGAGTTACGTAGGCTGACAGGCTGCTACTTCCGCCGGGCGGTTCTCTACTTAAGGTTTCCCAAAGTCAGTGGCCGTTTATTAAAACTTGAGGTTTGAGAAAGCCAGAGTCAGAGTTAATGACAAAATTCATTCACTTTGTGCTGTAACGTTATTAGTTGGAACATGAGCTCGGGTTCAAATTATTTTATTCTGTATATTTTGTTCATTTTCCCCAAATTATACCACCCAGTTGCACATCCTATTACTGTATTTTTCCTTATATTTTAAGCTTTCCTTTAATGTACAGCTTCTTATTTTTGACGTTTTCTGTAGTGTGACACTACAGCATACACAGAGCTTTAACAATGCGTGGATTCCACATGCAAGCTAACAGCTGCATGTTTATGAATGGGGGAAACCCATTTCACCTACAGTACTCTCAAAGTAAAAAACAATTTGTTCACTGATCACTACACAGATTAGTAAAGTTTTATTAATATCTATAAAACAAACAAACTGAAATACAGTTTTTACATTATGTATGTAATGTATGACATGTTAGTAATTAAATAATTTCAATAAGCAGGTTTTCTATGATACTAAATATAGTTTCTACTTTTCTAGCATTCCATTGATGAATAACTAAATTCAGTTATTCAGAGTCATCAAACTCAACATAAATCTAAAATCTGACTATTGATAATAACAGACAATTCAGTACATAGGTTAATTTGATTAATGTAAAATATAAAATGAGCATGTTTATTAACCTTTTTCTGTTTTTCTTTCGTCTTCTTTCAGAAAAATGGTACCATACTGGTACCTGAGATATCTGAAACTATGCACCTTTGTGCTGTTTTGCCAGTAAGAAGTTGACAATGTATTTATGGAGTCAAAAGACAAATGGGGGAAAAATACATATTACTGATTCATTGCAAGATACAACCACACAAGCTTGCTTCTTCAAAACGGATGTTGAAAAAATATAACCCCCACTCCTCAGGTTTAATCTGTATTTCAGTTAGATTATGAAAACATTATAGGTAAAGCGATACAAAGGTTAATATACTCATAAGCCAGTGATTAAAGAATAAAAAAATAAATAAAGAAATACAGAAAAAAACAGATGGTGCTGTCCCTTATATAATGACATAGTTTGAGCTATGATTACTAAGCCTGTACTGTTTACTTTGTCCGTTGTAGACATGGAGACATGTAGACATGTTCAGGACAACCTGTAATAATCAGCTGTGTAACAGGCAGGGTAAGACCCCAATGCAGGACTCGAGAGGCTTAACTTAAACTTCTGCTTTATTAGCTGGGAAAAACTCAGGGTAGAGCTGGACAAAGCCAGCCAGACAAAAACTCACTTTGGATAAACAGATGGGAGAGCACGCAGCAGCATGAGCCAGTGACGACAACGCGACAGAGAACTCAGGGAAATGCAGACCACACACATCACACACATCAAAGACTAAACACAGAAACGAGACCAGCACTGAATAAGGGAAACACATGGAAAGAGAAATTAAATAGAAATAACCATAACCCAGGACAGAATTGCGATATGTAACTAAGAATAAGAATAACACAGAGACAAAACAGAACCAAAAAAAAAAAAAAAAAAAAACTCAAAAAAAAAAAAAAAAAGAAAACAAAAGGAGAATTAAA
>VUQK01044152.1:16704-33408 GCA_015106715.1 Bujurquina vittata
TTCATCCATCCATCCATCCATCCATCCATCCATCCATCCATCCATCCATCCATCCCCATCAGGCCTCTGAGGTCATGTGATCATGGCCTACTGGTTTTATATCATACAGGGCTGAAAACTGAAGGAGACAGAGCTTTTGCAACAGTGGCCCCCTGACTCTGGAACTCTCTCCCTTTGAGATTGAGAGCTGTGGATTCGCTAAAAGCTCACCTTCTTAGACTTGCATTTGGTTAATTTTTTTCCTGTTAAACTCTGTTGTTACGTTGTGAAGCACTTTGTGATCTTTGTCTTGAGAAATGCTATATAAATACAGTTTTACTTTACTTTAGAATGGGACATGATAAGTTTATACCACAAGGCAAATGCCAATTACTTGTTTCACTGTCTACCTTTGTTTCCCTCAAGGTAGACAGTACTGCAACCTCAATCTCCAAAACTGGATATATCACAACAAAAAATAACGTAGACCGAGACCAGAGGAAAATATGTAAATTTGATTTTGCTGTGATGTGTCCCCACTGAATTCTCTCCTACAATGAAACGTGTGGGATAAATAGGGTTTCTGAAGACAAAGCAAAGAATTTTTGTAGTATTTTACAAAAAGGACAGCATAAGGTTAACACTACCACCAAAAACTATGAAACTTCATCCTCCAAAGTAAAAACCTGGAATCTGCTGGAGCCACTCTCCCAGTTTGGGGGGTCATTGCCCTAAGTGTTCCAATTACCATGGGGACCTTTGTTATGTTCACCTTCCACATCTTCTCTAACGTTTCTCCCAACTCTTGGTGCCATATAGCAAAATGGGTCCGGCCTGGTTGTGGCCCACACAGTGAATTTTCATTCCGACCACATTCCACCAGGAATGGGCCCTTTGGTGGCAGAGGTGGAACACACATGGACCAGCACGATGCCAGCTGCAGAAACATTGGTGGCCTTGTGCTTCCACAGAACAGTTTCACTACTGGCACCAGATGTCAGCCCAATGTATGGCTCATTTTTTTATTTTTGGTTTACCAGTTTTGAAATGGTAATCAGGAAAAGAGCCATTTTCCAGTTTTTGTTTTCTGATTCCTAAACGAAGTACACAGACCATTTACACCCTCACCTTAAAGTTATTGTTTATCAGTGATAAATAAAAGAAAATCAAACCATATCCAGCAGGTTTTCTGTTGTTTCAGGTAGCCTAAATGGCATTGTCTGTATTTTTATTTTTTTACTGGAAAAAATAAACGGGTCACTTTACCCAGTGAACTGGTTCACCTTACCCCGCGCCTGGAGCAAACTACAGTATACAGTACACATATACAGTTAATCACAAGGCAAAAGCTGGCAGCGCAGGTTTGAGTCCTGGCCTGTGCTTTTTGCCGCATGCCTTCCCCCATCTCTTTCCCCACTTTCCTGTCATAATCCATACTGTCACTAAAGCTGCTGTGGCCAAAAAAAAAAAAAAATATATATATATATATATTCATTCATCTGCCTTCACACACGTGAACTTGAGTGACATCCCATTCTTAATCCTTCCTCTGCAGGAAGTTGGTGACCTCCGTTATAATACCACAAACCGTTGACTGCAGTTTAGTACTGAGGAAATTTTATGGCTGGACTTGTTGCACAGTCAGCATCCTATCATGGGACCACCTGTGACCATGGTGGTGATTGAGACATGTGATTTAAATGATTTGGATGGGTGAGTGAATATTTTTGGCAATATAGTGCCAACAGTCTGGTTTCAGAAAACCAAATCAAACACATCTGAACAAGTGAAAAAATGACATGGAGCGGATATTTAAAGGTGACTTATTCCAATCAGCAGAAGCCGAAAGCAAAAGCTTCTTCTTCTTCTTTTTTTTTTTAACAAACTTCTTTAGATACAAAGCAGCATTAAAGAGGAACTTATCTGATCTTAGCGAATAACAAAACTGAACCTAAAAATTGTTTTAGACTTTCAAGATTAAACACGGTGTGTGTGGTTTGAGTTTTCTTTCATTTACATAGTCGTGCACGCCAAAAAAAGTTTGAAAACCACTGACTTGGATTCGAGCTACATATGATGTGCTTACCCTACATTAAAAGAATCAGCCTTATGCCAATCAAAAGGCATGCTTCTCAGAACCAGCAAAACGTAGATAAATATCAGTAACAACACCTCTCACTGTAGACACTTCCAGCACATGAGACACAGCAGATAACCTTCGGTTACGTCAGTCGGCAGTTCTTGAAAACACACATTAAATTAAAAGACATCCATTCATGAATTGTCAGTTATGCAGTGCCTTTGAGCAAAAACTGACCACATTTAGAATAATATTCAATATAAAAAATATATTTTTCTTCAATATTTCATTGACTGATAATACGTCACAATCCATATCGACCCAGCCCATCAAAGCTTTTGCACCTTGCTTGCACCAAGTAGATCACGCCTCTGCACAGAATTTGCAGTTCTTGCATGGAATTAATGCAGGATAGGTGCGGTTAGCGCAGCCTTTTGTGCACTGTGGGTGTGCAACACAAAATGAAAAACATGTTTGACTAACAGTATGCTAAATGGAACCAAAGTGCTTGTATTAATTTAATTTTGTGTGTGTGCGTTATCAGGGAACTCCTACTTTACTCCAGTGTTTTTTCCATTCAAAAAAAGACAAAAGTCTTAAACCATACAGTATTTCCTCCTAACTAGTTTCATCTCACTGCTTTCCCTGTTAGTACTTCTATAGTAACTGAAGCAAAACATGGCTGATACTCACTGGCCATTACTTACACTTTTGTCTTGGTTTGTATATTTTTCAATAAATTAAATGTATTTTTGTGCTTCTCAGCTGGATTTTAATGTCAAATTTTTTGCATTGTGTATTACTTAACACACTTTTAATTGTATTTGAAATACTTTCTGCAATATCAAAAATGCCTTGTCTTTGGTATTTTTTGATTTCACCCTACGCTGCCGTAGCTGCTTTGACAATATTTCCTTCTTGTTTTACCAACCTTAGATTCTTCACAACTTTGAGTGTAGGTTTCACACAGCTATAAAATAGGTCTCACTAAAGAAATCACTGTAACCATAAAAACCACATAATATACATTATATACACATAGACACTTTTATTATGACTTAAACAATTGTTGTCATATATTCAAACATTGTTTCCCCATTGATAGCCAATACTTTTTAGGTGTTAACAGATAATACATAGGAGTTTTTTAAAATGTCTTTACATGACCTTTGCACATTCTGTTACAAAAAAATAAAGAAAAATAAAGGAAACCACAGTAGCAATAGTAGATGTTCATACATATTCAATTTCTTTCCTCTCTGCTTGCCAGTGAGACAATCTTTTAAAAATGACAAATTTTAAATTTAAAGACTCACCTTAAAAAAAATCAATACTGTATATGTTGTTTCATTAAGTATAACTCAAACACCATGCAAGTATAAACACTTTCATTCAGTAGATTAGATTAGATTGGATTAGATTACTAATCTAATCCAATCTAGTAGAAATACAGTATACTCCAGTACAACAGAGGAGCTGAGTTACTGCACTGTAAACATGGAACATGTGTTTGTAACGAAAAAGTGACAATTGTTGTGCTGATCAGTCAGTCCTTGTTTGACTCTAGAACAGAAGCTGTTTGCTCATGATAAGATGGACCTGAGGGCAGCAACTCAATTGGCTGGTTGGTTGGTTGGTTGGTTGGTTGGTTGGTGGGGGTGGGGGGGTCTTTCATGATTTTGGCTGCTTTGCTGAGGCAGTGAGAGCTGAAAAGATGATTTAAAGAGGGAGCTGGGTTTTGTTTGTTTTTTATTCTGGGCAGAGTTCACAATCCTCCGACGGGCTTTCCTATCTGCCCCTGAGCTGCTGGCACACCAAACAGATGTGCTGTATGGCAGCACACTTTTGATGAAGCAGTAGTGAAAAGAGCTAAAAACATCTCATGTGGCTTTTTGACTGCCACTGTGGTGCTTGGGGACTACAAGAGATCATCTGTGATACATATACCTACCTACTTGAAGACAGGAACATTTTCCACACAGTCAAGAACAGAGTGCAAGCAGGGTGGAGTGGGTGGAGATGAGTGTCAGGGGTGAATTGTGACAGAAAGATAGCAGCAAGAATGAAAGGAAATTTTTACATGATACAGTGAGACACAGTGATGGCATAGTTACCTTGAAAAAGTAATCTGATTTCTGATAACTCCTTTAAAAAGAAACTTTACTGATTACTTAATTTTGGAAGTAACTAAGTTAGATTACAAGTTACTTTATTAGTTACATTCAACAGCTACAGGTGTTGTGCCAAAAAGTGATTGTCTGCCAAAAAGCTATTTCCAGTATTTGCCAAAAAATGATTGCCTGCACTTAAACGGCTTTAAATGATTTTTTGACCTATAATCTGTGAAACGTCAAACATATCTCTTATGAATGATATCAAGTTATTTTGAGCAAGAAACTATGGTGGCCCAGAGGTGACCTGACGCCTCTGAGACACTGTAAGAAACAGCATTTCTATCATAAGTTAGAAGCTGCAATCAGTTTTTGGCAAAGTGACTTTTATATATTTGTTTTTTTATCAAGGTAAAAACTGTCATTGTCTTTTTAAACAAAAATCTGCCTTATTTATTATTTGATTTATTATTTATTACTGTTTATTACTATTAACATTTGTAATGCACTGACCAGCGGCAGCTGTCACAATTTCGTCAAGCACTTATGTTTGATGACAATAAAGGCATCTGATTCTGATTCTAAGAAGGCTGCAGAAATTGCAATAAATATAACATCACAGTTCTATAAAGATATTTTAAGTGGCCACAAAGCACTGGATTGATTATAATGTACTTACATTAACACAGCCTTCTAAAGATTCTTGAAAAACAGGTTATCTCTTCGTTTTATATATAAGCCCTTCATAAATCAGGCTTACTGCACTCTGTTTATCAATATAAGCAAATACATTAGACATAATGGCACATAGAAACACCGAAAATCACTTTATGGCAAATGATAACTTTTTGGCTCAACACCGGGAGTTATTTTAGGTCTTTATGCCTCTTCTTGCATATGTAATTATCTATTTCTCCAGTAGATGGTGGTAACCTGACATTGACTTTTGATGTTTGTAAAATCAGAAGAAGAAACTACAAACTACTCACGACTGCAAATTCTGTGTTGCGACACGTCGAAAAACAGGTTGAATGAGATGCGGCACTACTGAGCAGCAATACTTTGGCTCTTGTTAAAAGAGAAACTGTGACATCAGGCTTCTTCCCAGTAAGTGCAAAGCAGTCACTCTTTTTTCCATGTAAATGCTTTTTCTTTTGACGCCATTTCTACTAAAAACCAGCTTTAAATTGAGTGAGGGAGTGGGAGGAAATCCACAAACTAATTGGGGTTCCATGTGAGAAACTACACTACACTAAACGCATTCTGTTACAGCGGGTTTGTCCACAGATCCTGTCCCAAAAAAGCGATGCTGGTCACCGTTTTCTGCGCGCCGAGGGATCGCCCAGAAACCACCTTCGCTCTCGATGTGTCTCCAGAGCTGGAACTGAGAGACTTCGTAGCACTTTGTGAGCTGGAATCAGGAATCCCAGCTGGGGAAATCCAGGCAAGACCCGTGCTACATGTAGCCGCAGAGCTAACGTAGCTAGCAGCTAAGCTAGTTAGCTGGACTGCTAGCGTGAATCGGACTTCTGCTGTTTTTGATGGACGAGGTGTTGCGAAACCTGCGTTGTTATCAACAACAGACGTGTTTCCAGACTTATGTCTCCTACGTTTAAAGTGTTGGTGTCGTTAACCTAAGCGAAAGTGAACTCACTGGCAGACCGACGAGGCTAATACTATTAGTTGTCCGGCGAATTAATTAATGGTTGGAGAAGTTTAATTCAGCGTGAAGGTTAGTGAGTTTTGTACGCCTGGCAGCTCAAGATATAACATATTTAACGTTATCGGGGCAGACAGAAGAAGGGCAAAAACGTGATAAACAACCATGTGAATATGACTCGGTGAAGAGCTGTGGGTTTCTCAAAAGGGTGGATGGAGTTTGTAGCTGCAGTAGTGTTGCACAGTAATATTAAAGTAAAGCTACTAATTGTCCAGAGCCTTTAAGTCAGGTTTCATTCAGGCACAGTTAGAAAGGTTTAAACACATTTAATGCATGAAGCTGTAGTTTGTAAGATTGGGAGAAAAATAGACAGTAGACCTGACTATAATCCAAACAACTAAATGGAAAGTTATCAAAAGAAAGAACTGTAATGGAGATGTAATTATTTGTTTTAGGCCTGTTTCAGTCTCTGCTGCTGGCTTTCATACATATACTTCACATTTCTTTTACACCCTTTGGTCTGCCTGGAAACAGAAAGTGAAGGTGATGGATTGAGGGT
Source organism: Bujurquina vittata (assembly GCA_015106715.1). Lineage (NCBI taxonomy): Eukaryota > Metazoa > Chordata > Actinopteri > Cichliformes > Cichlidae > Bujurquina > Bujurquina vittata. The sequence continues at coordinate 23,094 of VUQK01044152.1, forward strand.
CATTCCGTGTTGGCTCATTAGATAAAAATGGGAAACTGAGAGACATGGTGTGGTATCTGGGGAATATCGCACATTTTCATTAAAGTTGGATAAGAATTTCTGGGGATTTTGTTTAGTTTCATCTTCAAGCTTTAATGTTTATCATTGAACATTTAGCTGCTACTTTGGCCAGATCTCCTTTGCAAAAGAGATTTGATTTCAATGGGACTTCCAGGTAATTAAAAGTAGTAAGAATAATAAGATCTGAAATCATTCAGTTTTTTGGGACTGTTTATGTGCTTTCTATATGAGAAGCTGAAAATGAAGTGTTTCCAGGCCTTTCAAAACTGCAAAATTGCAGTTTCTACAGCTTCTAGGTTTCTCAATAATGGAATATTGAAATGGCCTATCAAAAAACATACCTATACTAGAAATCTGTATAAAAACACCTCTAACATCATCCTTTGAAACATTTTTTTTCCTTTTGTCAAAAAGTAGTACATCAAAATTTGCATAAGTCCTACAAGGTGTGTATTTTTACCTTGGAATTTTGTCTGGAAAATCTGGGATGGTCAGGTGGAAATTTTTTTCTTGAAGTCAGTCAAGCAGAGAGCAGTAATATAATCATTTCATTTAAATGAAAACAGTTATGAACTCTTTTACAGTGATTTTAAAGTAACAGCTAAAAAGGCCATGACACAATACAAATAATAAAAGATAAACAGCAAAAACAGAAAATAAACAACCTCATCTTCTTGTTATAAGACTTGAAGCAATATTAAAATATTAAAGCCTTATTGTTAACTGAGAAATCTTTATTCAAGTTAAAATGCTGTAGTCTTTCTAACTCACCCTCTAAATTGTGAGAATTTGTTGCTTATATGTAAACTGTGTGACCCTAACTGAATATTTTTGACCGCTGGTTAAACAAAATAAGCCAAGTGACACCCTAATGATGAAGTAATTTTATGACCGTCTAATCATATCCATGTCAAATAAAATGTGAGCAAGAATTTTCTGCATGTTGCTTCATCATTTTATTTAATGGTCCTTATTCTTGTCCAGATCACATATGTTGAGCAGCCCCTAAAAGACCTCACTCGTGCCTTGGGGACGTACGGTGTTAAAGATGGAGACGTGGTGGTTCTCCGGCAAGCTGACAGAAGGCCACCACCAACTCAGCCAGCTTTCCCAGGTCATACACATTCATGTTTGTTCGGTTTTAATCGGGAAAGATGTTCAATCAATAAAATCATAGGAAAGAAAGTGCAGTTTAGGATAGAAGGGAGTGCTCAGTTTATGAGTTACATTTCCAGAGACGTTATATAAAAATATTCATGCAATGTCACGCAGTATGCTAATCTTCTACCCTTTACCTTTTCTGTTCTTCAGGTCTGCCCCATATTGACTTTCGTTCCATCACAGTCCCAGGCACCTCTTCTTCAGCCAATCAACGCGGTGCAGTACGACCACAGCAACAGGCACCACAGCAACAGGCTTCACAGCCGCGTGCCGCACAGCCTTCCACGCCAATGGCCTTTCGTGGCTCCTCTCCTCAGGGGCTGGACGACCCCGCCTTACTTCAGCAAATGCTATTATCGAATCCGCATGAGCTTTCGCTCCTCAAGGAGAGAAACCCGCCGCTTGCTGAGGCCCTGCTGAGCGGAGACTTAGGTGAACTAAAACAGAGTAACCGGTGGTCTTGTTGTGGTCTTTTAATTCATAATGAATCAGCGATGTTAGCATGTTTTCTGTATTTCCTCAGAGCGTTTCACCAAAGTGCTGCTGGAGCAACAGCAGGATCGTGCCAAGAGGGAGCAGGAGAGAATCAAACTTTTGACTGCTGACCCTTTTGATTTGGAAGCCCAAGCAAAGATTGAAGAGGACATCAGGTAGGAAATGGCTTTCAAACATGCATATAGACAGCATGTTTTGATTTTTCTTTTTAAGTCACTTACTGTTGGATTTATGCTAATTCCAGGCAGCACAATGTGGAAGAAAACATGACCATAGCGATGGAGGAGGCCCCAGAAAGCTTTGGACAGGTGGTTATGCTGTACATTAACTGCAACGTCAATGGCCACCCTGTGAAAGCTTTTGTTGACTCAGGTAATGAACATTAAATCCTGATACAAATAGTAGTACGGCTGAACCATAAAATTAACACACAAAATTTTTTTTATTTTTCTACAATACGAAAAAAATTTGATTCAAGGAATAAATCAGGAAGGAATTTAAAAAACCGAATGATGGCTTGGTTTTGTAGGCATCAATTAGAAAATTTTTAAAAATCTAAGCACAAAACAGTCTTCAGCTGGAAAGTTATCCAACCGGTTTTAAAGCACCATCATTCTTGCTCCATACTCTGGGTGTGAGGATATTTAAACCACAAATGCCATGCTCTCTGTTGCATCAGAGGAAGAGCAGTGCGCCACTTAAAGGCGGAGGCTCATGGCAGGACTGTATGAAAATAAACAAAATACCAGCATAATACTTATCAGAGAGTGGGATTTTGTTTGTTTCTCACAGTCTCAAAAGAAGGTGTCTCATGGGTGTAGAGTTTGTAGTTTCACCCAGTTTGGGGCGCAGTCTAGCAGGTGGAGAGAAAAAATATTGTCCTTGAGACACCTCCTGTTGTAGCTTTTAAGTTATTATAGGTGTGTCTGTGGACATATTTTTGTCAGCAAAATAATGTTGCAACATCTAAGAGAGCGTGACAAATATTTACAGCTGTGTATTTGGGGTTTTCATATGAGGTACCTTTATTTAGTGTTTAAATGTATTTCAATTAGTTTTCACAGGCTTTTTTTTTTCACTTTTAGGAGCACAGATGACCATCATGAGCCAAGCATGCGCAGAGCGCTGCAACATTATGCGATTGGTTGACCGACGCTGGGCTGGGATCGCCAAAGGAGTGGGCACCCAGAAGATCATTGGCAGAGTTCATTTGGGTTTGTGTCAGAATATTTCTGGTATAGGCAGCTTTGCACTAGATTTAAAGCAACATCAGTTTCATCATATTTGTTGAGGCGATGGTTAGAGGGAGCACCTTGGAGTTTCTATGGAGAGGCAGAGGGTTGGGGTGGATTTAATGAGGTATAGAAGTTCCATCCTCTGCTGGGGTCGAAGGCCATGTGTAAAAACAGTCACTAACAGCATTTTGATATAGCCAAGCTTAGCACAATTACTGTTTTACTTTCAGCCATAATTATGGTTTAATTTAAGTGTTTCCAAAGGATAATTTCTAAATTTAGGTTTTGAAATTGCTCAGTGGCACCAGTTTAGCAATATTTAATGCAGAGCAATTTGACTTGACCTTACACTGTTAGCCTCTAACAAGCTATTTTTATTAATCAGTAATTCCTCCACACAAACCTAGAAAATGTTTGTCTGACTCTGGGTAGGGAGGTTACATTTCCCAAACTTGGATCTATTTTTTTCAAATTCAAAGTCTCTCTATGACATTTTCTATGTGTTTGATTTTTTTTTCTTTTTGTTTTGTTGTTCATAATCCAGCTCAGGTCCAGATCGAGGGGGACTTCCTTCCTTGTTCTTTCTCCATCTTAGAAGACCAGCCTATGGATATGCTGCTTGGCCTGGATATGCTGAAGAGACACCAGGTGTGAGCTCCTTTTGTCTGAGTACACTAGTGCAAGACAGCATCAGATTGAAATGAAATAATGTAACAGTTTCATTTTCTATTTATTTTATTTTAAATGTTTAGGAAAGCTAAAGATTATTTGTTCTATTTTTCTTGCAGTGTTCGATTGATCTGAAGAAAAGCGTGCTCCTAATCGGCACTACAGGCACAGAAACTCGCTTTCTGTCTGAGGCAGAGCTGCCAGAGTGTGCTCGACTAGCATACGGCGCAGAAGGGCGTGAAGACGCCCGACCAGATGAGATGGCTGACAGGGAACTAGCAGAGGCGCTTCAGAGGTCCATACAGGAAAGCGGTAAGAAACCGTTTTCTTATGTGTGCACCTTCAGCCTGTTTTTCATTGAGCTTTTTTCCGGCTCAGTTGGAACTACATTTGCATGTGCCACTTAAAGCTTCTTACTCTCAACCCCATTTATGCAGTCATCTAAATTTTCAGTCACGTGATCGCTTCATGTCATCATCTCAGCAAATAAATGTTTTAGAATGAGATAACAAGAGGCAGTCAAGCACATGAAAACATTAAAAAAACAGAGTAAGCATCAGCTTTTTAGGCTTAAAGTGCCTGACGTATGATGGATATAAAGATTTTTTATCATTTACGACACTGCTATAAAGTTCACAATCCTCACTGCCCATCCTGGGTGTATTGTGGTCTTTGTTTAATCTCTATAAATATCTCTATTCAGAGATTTGAGGAATCACATAAAGTGCTTCCTCGAAACTCTTTCATTTCAGTGAGTTCATATAGAACTATTAAAATTTATCCGATTATAATGTGGACTCCATTGCAGATGGATCTGAGGAGTGTGAGAACAGCACTTGAAGCCACCTACGCAGACAAACGGAAAAAAACATGTTGTGCTAACAGAGTTGTAGGTGGTTATTTGTACGAACCAGAATCTATCACGCAGACCATAAAATAGAACAAAAACAAAGTGCAGTGCATTTGTTAAAGAAAATAGGTTAGAGAGGTTTTCTCATAGACAGGATTTCTTGTTGTATTGTTTTCTCTTTATTGTTTAAAATTTCTAACATTAAACATTGTTTCATAATTACCAGGTCCGTATCTTCTAAGTAAAAATGACATGTTCTAATTCTAAAATAATATTAATCAAATACACATATAAGAGGAAGTTTAAAGAGAATAGTGCTAGTGGTCAACCGTTTAAATGAAAAGATTAAAAAAAACAGTTCAGTTTAAAGTTGACCTCTCAACATAGTGTGCTTCTCGTGTTTGCACAGTGACTAAAAATGTCTGCAGTGTTGACATAACTAGTAATAAAGCAATAATCACTCCCTTTGTATTTGTACAGTTTCCAAACTGTTTACAGTTTGAAATTACATAGTTTGTTGGCAATCTCTCACTCCTACTTTACCATCACAGATGACCTGTAAGTGGAAAGTGGTGCTTTTCCACACATACCGGACTGTTTCCCTTTAATGCTCACATTATTATTTTATGCTACTGCCACACGTATGGTTATTGTTTCCAGTCGTGCCCAGCAATGACTGGAGGTTGTTAATGGATTGAAGTCAGGAGAGACGGTTTAATCAGCCCACAGTTTGTTTGTTTTTAACTTATGAAATGAGCTCCTCTGAGGTTTAGTGAAGGGAATGTACGCTGCCACCTCTTCGTCAGTACTTAGACCCAAGATATTTATTTATTCATTTATTTTTTTGGATGACACTTTTCACATCTGTGTGTGTGAAAAGGCCGATAGTTTGGTGCATGCCCTTGTGTGTGACTGCTAACTTTCTCCGTCCCTTTGCATGATGTGTGTGGTGTGTGCCCTAACCCCTGAGCAGGACAGCACTGATGCATTTGGAGACAGCTGGAGAGGGCCCTACCAACCAGGTACTGCAAAATTCACAAGTCCATTGCCAGTGCTAAGTCCATTGCTATTTGTTTCTTTTATTTTGCTGTTATTTTGCTGCTGGGTCAATTAATCAATGTTGTACCTTTGTTGTTATTTAATAATGCATTTATTGTGATTATTTATAACTGTTAGAAGAGTAAATGCTAGTATAAGAAATTAATAATCAATACAGAATGCACTCAAGAGTTTAGGTAAGGGAATGTGTATTTTGGTTTGTTTCTGAAGCTGTTGAATTGCCATTGTTCAAACTAATGCTCGCACACTGGGGTTCACAGTTTAATTTCTAGTTATATTTTCTCTTACAATAGACACTGCAGATGGACAGACTACCTCACTGCAGCCCCAACCATTTTCATTACCTAAAACCTTAGACCAAATGTCGTCAGCCACCTCCCCTTCCCAAAGCCTCTCCTCTGATCAACCCCAGAACCCACCCCTGGATCGCTCTCAGTCTGCCCCAGCTGCCATGCAGCAGGCCTCAGCACCAGGGCAGTGCCAGGATCAGCCTGGCTTCCAGGAGCTTCCTCGGCCTTCATCCCCAGCAGAGGATGGAACTTCTATACCTCATCATTTCCACCCTGACCCCCTGCCTCTCCATAGCAACTCCAAGATGCCCCCTCTAACCATCCCCTCAACAGATGTTCTGCGTTCATGTACCCCTCCTGCAGACATGAACACCGTATCCCAGGATCCAGGAGGAGAGCTACAGCCTGGAGCCATAGAGGTGGATGCTGAATCAGTCGAGGTGGTGAACAGCTCCATGCTCCCCCATCCAGAGGCGCTTTCCCCTGTTCAACCCATGGACCAGGAGGTGACAGAGTGTGAGACAGCTGTTACAGTGGAAACTAGTCCAGGTGCTCCCAGGGAACCTGACTCTATTGAAATGGAGTCTCCCGCTGCTTCTGACAGCGTGAGGTCCTCTGAGAGGGACCAGCCTGATGGAGAGCGCTGCTCCAGCTCTGAAAGCATCCCCTCGCTGGCATCTGCCCTTAGAGAGCTTCATGAGCTACTGGTATCCAACAACTGTGCTCAGTCACAAAACCGCAGCACCTCCTGTTCCCCCTCACATCCATTCAGGCAGGACACAGATAAAGTGTCCCCCGAGCCATGCACCCCAACCCCTGAAAATACCCAGCCTATCCCCTCTACTGCCATTACATCCGGTGCAGAACCAAGCGATGCCAAAGCCAATTATGCTGCTGCTGTGTCTGATGGGGAACCGTCTAAGTGTCTTGCGCCCAACCACTCTGGTCATGATGAACATCTGCGAAGTCATACAGTAGAGGCTGTGGGTGAACAAGAACCACCACATTGTCCACATGGCTATGAGGAGAGGAGGGCGGACAGATGTTGGCAAGATGACTCGAGTAACATCAGTTTTTCTCAGTCTGAGCCAGAGGTTCCTCCTGATCCTGCTGGGGATCAGGAGTTCAGGGAGCCTCCTGAGGGGCAGCATGGGAGAGGGGTTGCAGATGGACAAGCCTCTGGCGCCAACACCCCAGACACCCTAGGCCTCCAAACTGAGCACACTTTCCTCAGCCCTGTGTCAAGGGCAGCTGGCTCACCGGAGGAAGTTTCAAGCACCTTGTCCTCAGTTTCTCCTCTGGCTCAGGCTCCTCAGCCTTCATCTCCAGCCTCTCCTCTCCCTTCTCCACATCCCTTTATAGAACAGTTTCCAGCTGAGCACATCCAGAGAATCCAGGCAGCAGGCTTTTCTGCTAGGGAGGCTGCAGAGGCACTGGAACAAGCTGATGGGGTTGTGGAGCTAGCTCTGCTGGCACTACTAGCCCGCAGTATCACTGTGCCCACCTAGACTCAAAACCAATCACGCAAGCCCCTGGTCTCCCAACTCAGCATCTGTCTTATTTGGAACCTTGTTACTGATCCAGATGTCTGTCCCCCGTTTTAGCAGGGAGCATGTAAAAGCCACAGGGAAATGCTGTCTCTTGGTTTGTCGTACCGATTATCCAAGAAGGAACAGGACAACTGCTGATACTTTTCTGGCTAAAAAGATATGTGAGGTGTGTTTGCATGCAGATGTTTTGGGTGCCCACCCATTTCATTGGTTTTTGGAGATTTGGTATCATAGAATGATTTTTCTTATTGTTTTGTCATCCAGCATTGATATATTCTTAAATGCCCATTATTGGTTATTGAACCATTAAACACTATTGTAATTCTCTCTCTTTGAAATGTCATGAAATCATTACTGTTTAAGAGTTTAATTTGTTGAATTAAAAAAACAAAAAACATCTCAGAGTGGAGTAGTGTTACCACTACTCCTCATGCCAGACTAATTTGTCTGGTAAGTTTAAGATTGTTCAGCACAAATGTGGATATTTTTAGTTTAGTTTTTTTTTGTTTGTTTGTTTGTTTTTGTTTTGTTTTTTGGATAAAGCCTCATGCAGAAATTTATTTTGCAGCTCCTGAAATTGACAAATCACAACCCTATGATGGAAGAACTGTTGCAGTTAAGGAGGGTTGATCATTTTTGATCAAGTTTACAAAAAATTTCCATAAATAATTTCTGATAAATGAAACTCCAACATGTCAGTGTCATTCTCACTAAAAAAAATAACAAGAGTGTTTGTTGAAGTATGATCATAAATGGGACTGTTTGATTCATGTTATTTACAGGAGGTATCTTGTACTGTATGTATCCACAGTTTGAAGTCTTTGCCATGTCTAGATTACAAATCTGTTTGTAGCTCCCATTCAGGAAGCCTTTTATTTTTGTGTCAGTTCATCATAGTGTGTGATCATTTAAAACATGCATTTTCATTTTATAATCTGTTTTTAAAAAAAAATAAGTCAAATGTCTCGTTATTATGTCATATCGAGATATTTAATGGCTTTATTTGAGTCATGTACATTATCCACAATGTTCAGACAGATTGAATTATTTACTTTTATCTTGTATGGAATTTTAAATTGCAAATAAAATGAAACTAGTATTTGTAAAAAATGTTCATTGCAAGTTGTTTTTAAGTCACAAATGCTGAGTCTGGTTTCTAAAATATTGCATGTTCCATATGTGAAATCACATACGATTTTAAGTTATTAGTCAATGAGTCATTTAAAAGATATGTGGTATCTAAATAAGAGCCATGAGCTAAACTCATTGTGTATAGAGGCATGTTTCTACCACTGAAAAACCTTTATTGTCATCCATAAGTCAGGATATGAAACCTTGAATGAATGTTAAAAAAAACCACACACACACCTGATTCTTGTTCATTTTTGATTGCTGCTCAGGTAACTCAAACACTTCAGTCTGATCAGCAGTAGAAGGATGCGTCCACATGGGTCAGAGTTTAGAGCAGGTCTCAGTTGCAGCCTTTAGTGAAAACCGTTCCAGACTAAAGCTCATTTTAGCAGAGAACACATCAAAAGTTTCAACTTCTTTAGAAGTAAACTAGAGAATAATCTGACAAACCAGCAGCCATGGAGAGGAGAGAGCTGGTCAGTCCGGGCTTTTCTCTTGAAAACAGGCCACAGTGTGCTGGGAGCCTTGATGAGGGCAGCAAGTCTTCAAGTCAGCTTGAGAACTGCAGGTAAGAATTGCAGCACCTAAAAGGTGCTCTTTTTTTCAAGCGAGTTACCTGTAAATGGTGGTTAAAAGCTTCAGACTATAAAATATAAATGAGTAAATGCATCTAATTTTCAAATCCTTTGTGATGTATAGAGTCAAAATGAGAATTATCTTCCTGTTCAAACATTCCCAGGCTTTTATCTTTTTTAATCTGTCAGCTAAATATATATATAATATCCAGAGAGCAGGAGTTTAAGTTCAACTGATGCAATGAGGCACTGGCTCTACATACCAGATTTTCTTGAGTTTAAAATGACTACAAAAAAGTGAGCCTTTTCATGAAGACCTACTACTAGCTCTCCGTCCTGTCACAGTCCTCGTATAGAAATATCTTCAGCTCTCAGATTGGTGGCTTTAAGGCACGCGTGGGATTTAAAGAAAAATCCCTCAGCAGTGCCGAAATTCTTCTCACCACCTGGATTTAAGGAAGACGGCTCAAGTTCGTCTACCCTGGGCGATCAGGATGAATGCAAAGAAGGGTAAGACGAGGTGTGAATTTCTGAACTCTGGCAAAAGATTTACAGTTAACTGCATGTGGCCTTCTTAATAAATCCAGAGACAAAGATGCGGTTAAGGAGGAATTGCAGCGTGTACCGTTCCAATCAAAGTACATTCGTGTTTGTAAGTTGACCTCTTTTTAAGGCCTCTTGACACCTTATAAAAAGTGTCCTTTTTATAGATGCGTCCTTTTTATAAATACAAACACAAAAAAACTGTTATCTGATTTGGCTCTGCAGTCCCGCTGTACCAGGATTACTGTCTCCAGGCAATGAAAGATGATCTGCACAGACTCAAAGACGGCGTTTTGTCTGAAATGATAACCCCCAAGTATCTGCAAAGCCTGCAGACCCAGCTGACTCATGCTGAGGTGTCCTCTCAGCTAAGCCCTCCAGCAGCTCTATGCACACCTCCACGTCCACCTATTAAGGTGACACCTTGCACACTCTGGCAAGATCTGCATGAGGTGAAGGCATCTGGTCTACTCAGCAGCTTAACATCCAGAGAGATTCGCCTTCAGGAGGTGTGCAAAAAAAGTTTAATGTTTTATGCTTTAGACATGTGCAGTGTGAGTCAAATAAACTGAAATGTACATTATCACACTCGTATGACGCAGGACACAAAATTTTTAGATTTTTTTTTTCAGTTAATTTACTTTTTTTTTTTTTTTTTTTAATTTACTTTTTTTTATTGCTTAAATTTTTTTCTGTT
>VUQK01044152.1:38471-57335 GCA_015106715.1 Bujurquina vittata
AAAAAATAGAATAAAAAAAACCCCCTCGAAAAAAAAAAAAAAAAAAAACCAAAACACTTCCGTAAACTAAAGCGTCCCTATGGTCCCTTGACAAATGATGTCGTCACTTCCGTCAGTGTGTGGCGTTGCCTTCATGCCAAAATAGTCTTTTCTGTTCATACTGTGTTGCCGTCTTTTTATTGTACTCATTTCCTTTTAATATGAAACAGCCCAACATAGCTTTTCTTCAGATATTTTAGAATTTGATAAATATGATAAAGTTGTTTACTCTTGGTTGTAATTATTTCAACAATTATTTGTATGTTTCTGCGAATTTCCTTACCATTTGACATGAAATGTCACATTTTAAAAAAATGGGACGCTAGAGGTCGCTAAAGATTCAGGATTCAAGATTCAAAGCTTTATTGTCATGTGCACAGTGAAGAAACATTGTTTCCCCGTACTTTGCTGCCCACACTGGATGTCACAATACCAAAAATAGTTAAAATAAAAAAGATAAATATATATAACTCTTGAAGAATATTATGTACATTGTGCATACAGGTTGTGTCCCTAAACTACAGTGTGTGACTTGTAGGTCAAGTGGTGCTGAGATTACATCTGGGAAAATAGAGCAGAGCAATAAAGACAATTCAAATGAAAAGAGACTTGAGGTGTTTTAATTGAAATGCACAGAGATTAGACACTAACACGCCCTGTGAGCCCTGACAGTCAGGAGCCCACAGCTCGCCATGGACGTGCTCACAGATATGGGGTCCACACCTGACGGCAGTTTGCAGTGGTGGGAAAAAGTATTTGTGACTGTGCCATCATCACCCAGCTGCACAGCAAAAACAGAGGTTATAAGAACATAAACTAAACATAAAACTGTCAAATTCAAAGAAGACATTTTGTAACAATGCAGCCAGAATAGGCAGCAACAGGCATAAATCTAGATTTCAGTTCCTCTATAGTTCTGTAAGGTTGTACATAATAGAGCAGTTTAAGCCGGTGTGTTACTTTAATTTTACTGAATTAAAAGTACAACATAAACTGTCAGTGATCCAGTAATTCACTATCTTCTGTTGTTTTGTATTTACATCTGATCATACCTATTTTTTCATCACCCTGACTGTAGGGCTCACCTTTTCTGCATGCACCTGTATTAGGTTGTTGGAGGATGTAACGATGACATCCTCTGGAGAAAATTCACTCATGTCAAGAGTAAACTGAAAAATGTCTCCCATGATCTGGACCTTCCCCGTAGGCTGTAAATGACCTGAAATAGTCATTTACATATAGAGGTTGTAAAATTAGATCCTCAAATCCACAGAATGTCTTGAATATACTGATTCGATTTTTCTTTAATCACGTAATACGTTTCCCACCGGGTTATCAAGAATTACAAAGTATATCTATGCCAGTCTCTGTTCAGCTGACCTGTAAATTGGTGATCTCTGGGACTGTGAGGATTTAGGGATCCTGAATCCTCAGAAGAATTTCTCTTACTTTTCTCCATAGGGGCTGAGGAAAGGCTTCGTCTCTGTGATATAATAAATCCTCCTTTGTCTGTCTTTAAACTGTTGTCATTACACACTGAGTCTTTTATAGGCTACTGGGAAATTGTGGATGCCACTGGGTGTGGCCATGGATGTGGTTTGGTCCCTAAATGATCCAACTGGACTAGAGTGTGATTCGGATCGCAGATATTTAATGCGTCAGGACTGTTGTTGAACTGTTGTCAAGGGGGTCCAACATTTTTTTAGCCGCACCCATGACCGTGGTGCATGTGAGTCTTTGTGTTTATGTGTGAGAAACGGGGTGCGGAGATGTTTCTATGTGAAGGAATACACTATAATTATCATAATTATCATTGTGTGATCTACCAGTCTCAACTACAGGCCACAAAGGTCACATTATCGTACATAATTTATATTGTAATGTAATGAATTTCCAGTTAAACCGAGCAGAGGGGTGATTAATCACGGCCAAGTGGCAGTGGTGTGAAGGAGCACAGTTGTGTGTTGGTGTGACATTTTGCTCCACCTTGCCAAACTCACGAAGGCTTATCCACTCCATCTGGATGACAAACGCTGCCAAACAAGCTCTGTCAGACTGTACTGACGATTGCAAAGCAACCCAAAGCAAACTGAAAAAAGCCCGCTTTGATTTTCAGCTGTGAGGCCATCATGTTGAGTCATATGGTTTTATATCATGTTAGGTCCAAAGAATGTTACACTATAAAAAGCCTTTTAGTCAACTTTAAACATGATTTCTATTGTTTCAAGTTGAGTGAGGAAATATATCTATCTATATATATATATATATGTTTTTTTTCACTGCCTATTTATATATATATAACATAACAGAAAAAAAATCATCAGACAGGAGCTGCTAAGTTAACCGTGGCCACCAATATAAATAAGCCTTTAGCCTTTAGTTACAGCCAATATTTCCCAAGCATCACCAGTCTCAACAAGAAATTGATTAACTTTTCCAACAGAAACAGCTGAGTGTGAACAAGTGTCCCTGTGAACTCAACTGCTTTAAATAATTAGGAATAATTAGGATCATTATAGCGCTGCATCACATCGTACCATGAGTTTGTGTACCACAGTTGTGTGACATGTTGGGTGTAGACTAGAACAGAGCATTTACTGGTTGGAATGCACAGTGATAATGTTTTCCCCTTTTGAAAAGCAGCCTGAAGGCTTGAATCCCACTCTGTGTTGTTGCATAGCTGATGAAATAAGACAAATATGAAGTGGGTTTTTTCATCTTCTGGCTTCTCCCTTTGTTGAAGCGGATCATTTGCCTGCATCTCACACTAACCATCTGCATGGCTTCCTTCACTTCTCTGTGGTCTTTCTCTTTTCCTCCTGCCTGGCAGCTCCATTTTCAACATCCTTTGTCCAGTATATCCACTATCCCTCCTCTACACATGTCTAAACCATCGCCACTTTGCCTCCCAAACTTTGTCAAAGAACTGCTCAGCCTGAGCTGCCCCTCTGATGTACTCATTTCCAATCTAGTCACTCCCAGTGAAAATCTTAGCATCCTCAACTCTGTCACCTCCAGCTCTGTCTTTTTGTCAGAGTCACCATCTCTAAACCACATATCATACTAGGGGATCTCAAGTATGAAGTGTGTTTAATGTAATAAATTGAACTTAAGCACATGGGTAGGAGTGAATAGTGATCTTAAATTTAACAGATGGCAGATTAAGATAGCTTTTTGATTGAACTTGTTCAAGTGGAAATTAGTTACATATAAAGTTACATATAAAGAAGCGTGGAAAGATTATTGCAATAAAGACTATTCATATTTTACACAGCGAGAAGTTATTATACGGATGGTACAGTGGCACACTGGCAAAACCACACAGCAAGAAGATCCTAGGTTAGAATCCTTAACTGGGGGCTTTGTGTATTTGGAGTTTGCATATTGATTCTAAATTGGCTGTGAGTGTGAATGGCTGTCTGTGTTTGTGTGTTAGCCCTGCAATAGACTGGCGACCTGTTCAGGACGTACCTCGCCTCCCGCCCCATGACAGATGGCACCCAGGAAGATAAACAGGACACACAGAAGAAGATGAATGGATTTTATATGTTAAACTTTCCAACAGACAGACAATCCTTCTGGAATTGTGCACCACTGGACAGACCCACATAACACTTTAACATCTTATATTCTCAGTTGATAGGAAGAGGCAAGCAGTGTTCTGTTTCTTGGCATTAAACTTTTTAAAAAATATTATGAATTAAGATTTTTTTTTTTTTTTAAGTGAGCACCAGATGCAAGCGGAATCCACAGACTTATATTTTTAGGTGTTAAATATTAAGAACAGCAGGTGATTCCTTGTTAGGGGAGCACAGCTGTACGAACCAGCTTTTACGCCAATCCATCCAACTTGTTGTTGGAGCTATTTCATTCTAAAAACACACGCTGACTGCTGCCCAGTACAAGAAAGGAATACAGTCACAATTCAACGCTGATTTTTATTTAAACAGAAAATGCATCGCCTGGCAAACGTGCACCAGATGAGTTATCGCTCATGTAACAAATGACATAAATACAAAATAAATAATAAATTAAAAAAATGAACATTTGTATTAAGACGTACTGTAAACAAAATGAACAAAGAGATGCATGGCGTGACACAGAGACTACCTTAAAAACATAAGAATGTGATTCTTTGCCCTGAGTGGAATAACAATTCCAAATTTAAAAGAAAGTCTCACTGATCACAAGAAGTAAACAAAACAAACAGATTTAAGGATCCTCACCGGCATGATGGTGAGTGCTCCGATGAAGTCGCTCTTAATCATAAAGAGCCTTAAATATTTCAGTCTTTCAGGAAATGCAGGGCCAAGCATTCTCACATTATCTCACATTTCGCCCTCATTTATATAGTTTTATTTACTGCATCGCCTAACTTGTTCATGTTCAACATAATAAGTAGTTTTATATAAAGATAAATTACTTCTCTTTCATTAAGTACATAAATGTTCTCAATCTGAGTCCTTTCTGAGGGTGCTTTTCAGTCATGCCACACTGCCCTGCAGGGAAAAATGAAAACACCCTGCAGTGTAGCTCAGTTTCAGCCCTCCCCCCAACACACGCTTCAGTCCTCGTCTTCCGTGAGTGAAATGGCATGGTCGGTCAGTGCACTTTGATTTGAAGGAATGCTTAGATCACACGGCGAACACGCTGACAGAGCTTGTCTCATCTTTCAGACCCAGGATGCTGTATGCTATCCTTTTCATGTGACCGGGCAACCGCACTCCGATGTTCCTGATGTCTCTGAAAATGACACGTAGGTATATCGTAAAACACAGGATGGAAACGACAGCGATAACAGCAACAATTGACATAAGTTGCTTAAGGTAATAAGAGTTGTGGCTTCACAAAAAAATATGAATGAAAATAGCACAAATGTCCAACCCAAGCTGAACACTGACTACTCAGCAAAATGAAAGTATTATTTTTTAGTATTTTAAATATATTTAATTTTTTTTTTAAAAGGTATGTTTTCATGAAAGGGTTACTTAAGTTTATCTGACAGGCCTGCAGGGCACATGTGACAAAGAAAAGGCTGGGAATCACTCATGCAGAAGTAATGGCAGCAGAGAATGAGTGGAATGACATGAGTGGCAGAGGCGGAGCAGAGTGCTCAGGCTGACAGTTGAATACTTTCTCTGTGTTACTACAAAAATGTGCCATGGTGCTGGATAAATTAGTACAGCACGATGGAGGCTGCACCTGTGCCATGTGTGCACTTACTCATGCCTCAGAGCGAGCACCTGCTCCATGGTCGTTATCCCAGCGCGAGCAAAGCTTTCGTTGTACTGGCTCATTTTGATGGATTCCAGCCACTCGGGCACCGACCTGAACATGGTGCCGTCACCGCCGCTGGTGCTGGGCAGCCGGATGGACACGCTGTAAAGAAGAAAAAATATTTAGATTACTCATCATTAACAGCTTGGCTATGTAAGCTGAGTAAAAGTGATGATGTTTGAACAGGACACAACCTGCTTTACTGCTTGAAAGTCCCCGTTCTACCTATCCACATAAACTGTAAGTTGTGCAACTCTCTGCAGTCTCTTTGAAGAGGACCTGTTACACTTTTCCCTATTTTCTGTCATATATAATGTTAATATTAAACATGGCCATGGTTTCAAATAATGCGCAACCAATTCCTTTGCAGTCAAAGTTTAGACTCAGTTCAAGAGAATATTTTCTACTGACCTTTATACTAGTTTCACTGATAGCAGATATCCTGAACATGGCCATCCCAGAAGCCCCACCCACCTGCTCTTCAAGCCCTCCATTTACATGAGGCAGCCAATCAAAAGAAAGTTGGCTTAGGGAGATAGGAGCTAAAGTGGCTTGTTTAAGACAATAGGTGAACTGGGGGTCTGCACTGAGGCTTGCTATGACATAATTAAGGGTTATTTTGAACTGTTGCAATTAAAAGCTACTCTAGTAGTGTCTAAGAATAAAAAAGTGGAGTTGGAAATTAGCACAGGTCACCTTTAAGAGCAACACCTTTCCAAATGGTTAACATTTTGGGTGGTGTAAAAACAAAATCAGTTGTTTTATTTATTAGAAGAATAGTTTGATTACAACCAGCGGAGCTCAGTGTTCCTTGCCAAGAAAGAGTCACACACACACACACACACACACCTGCAGATTAAACAATAAAAGAGATTAAGTAACATGTTATATTTCCCCCAGCTTTTATTTAAAGAAAAATAAAACTGGGTGGAGCATTTATTCCTGTTATTTATTGCTCCTCATTATCAGCAGTTTTTTTTATTTCATTCATTTTACTTTCATACCTAAAGATTAACTTCAATAAAAATCTTGTTCGTACCGTGGGTCAAAGTCTGCAATGGTTTTTAAAGACTCTGGGCTTCTCAGAAGTTTGTCTAAAATGTTGACGATGTCTGAGAAGCGAGGTCGTTTTGAGCGCTCGTGCAGCCAACACTGGAGCATGAGCTGGTAGATGGCGGATGGGCAGTCCATTGGGGCAGGAAGCCTGAAATTCTCATTGATAGCCTTCATGACCTGAGGAAGAGTGAAGTCGGTACTTAAATTAATCAGTAATGACAGGGAGCGGTCCCATAAAATGCTCTGCTCTTATTTTGACCTTAAAAGTCAATTTGAATAGGATGGTGGGAGACTACAGAGTCTGATATACATTAAAGTTTGACCCACACAGACCAAAACAAGAAAACATACCTCGTGGTTGCTCATGTCCCAGTACGGCCGTTCTCCAAATGCCATAACTTCCCACATGACGATACCAAAGCTCCACACGTCGCTGGCTGAGGTGAACTTCCTGTATGCGATGGCCTCTGGCGCAGTCCAGCGGATGGGGATTTTACCTCCCTGACAGAAGAGAAACATTAGCAAATCATATTTAATGGAAGGAAAGAGTGAAAACAGGAGACGCCGATCCAGTGGAAACTTAAGAGTGGAAGTAGAATTAACAATAGGGCATTTGTTACTAGACAAAAAAGCTAGTTTAGTTCTCTTTTACTGCTTTTGCATTGTGAAATATAGCTATCAGACTTACTCTGGTTGTGTAAGTTCCCTCAGCATCATCTTCCAGTATACGCGACAGTCCAAAGTCAGACACTTTACACTCCAGGTTGCTGTTGACCAGAACGTTTCTTGCTGCCAGATCACGGTGGACATAGTTCATGTCAGAGAGGTATTTCATGCCAGCAGCTATTCCACGAAGCATTCCCACAAGTTGGTATGGAGGAATCTCTCCATCACGGCCCTACAGTGAACAAAAATTATTGTGGTATTATTTTTTTTTTCTTGTATTTATTGGGGAAACGTACAATGATGAAACAAAAAGTGGAATGAAGCAGATGATATGGCATAAGGCACAGAAAAAAATATGTAGTAATTTCAGGCAAAAATAACTTTCCTTTGTCTGATTTTCCTTTATACTGTGTACACTGTGCATTAAACTAAGCTCGAGGTAGACTCCATTTAACTTAGCATACTTCTGCCTTCATATAATACAATATAACAAAGTCATATTAATTTCGAGTTAAACACAGAAAGGATGCTTGAGATTTTCATCTGCACCCTTAACAAATTTTTCCAAGAATAGAGATGACCAGAGACTCCAGTAGTGTTTATTAATGTTCATTTTTCCTGTTAAAAAATAAAGAAAGAAAACAAGTACCTTCAGATATGTGTCAAGAGCGCCGTTCTCCATGTATTCAGTCACTATCATGGCATGTTTAACTGAAAACATAAACAAAAAATATGGTTAGTAGAGGAAATGTGTACAAGAAGTTGGTAGAAAAGATGTTGAGGTCACTGACTCACATTTGGTGACAACTCCCTCCAGGCGGATGATGTTTGGATGTGAGAATTGACCCATGATGCTGGCCTCACTCAAGAAGTCCTGCCTCTGTTTCTCTGAGTAGCCCGGCTTCAGAGTCTTGATTGCTACAGGCACCTCTCCTCTCCCGGGAATCTTCATTACACCCCGGAACACTTCCCCAAACTCTCCTGATTGACATGCAAACAGCAGGTGGAAATGTCAGAAACTGCTCACTGATATTTCATGAAATGGAAAGGAAGTAATTTGGAAACACTTACTCACCTACACCAATTACTTTTTGCTTGCAGATCACATTAGGGTCAATTTCTGTGACAAACTTCTGAATGGCTATATTAGGGTCTTCGTACATATGTGGATCAATGTATGTCTTCAGAGGTTTAAGCTGATCTGAGGAGAAGATCATAAGCAGAAAAATAAGCCGACAGTTTCAATAGCAGACTTGCTTTCTGACTCTTATTACAGCTCGGGGCTAACCTGTGGAAAAGTAGGGATCCTCGGGTCCTCGTCCTCTGCCACGTGCGCTCAGTCTCCTGAGAGGAAAACAAGATTAATCACCGGAGGACTACACAGAATACAGAGTGGCTTTTTTTCAATTGCAGGTCATCTTGAGCTCAAAAAGACAAAGGGTGTATTCAATAGCAGCACCAGCTATTACTCATAACCTCTCCCTGAGCTGTCACCCCAGAGTATCCTTCATTTACTTGAACTTGTGGCACATAATCACACAGTTTGCATGTCTGTAGATAATATTTATCTGAATGACACACACACACGTTGAATGTGGATATGAAGTGGACTGTTACCAACCGTTTACGCAGCAGCAGGACAGCCACCACAACGAGCAGAATAATTGCTACTCCGAATACCGATGCCATCACCATGGTGGGCTTGTTCCCAAACTGAGGCTCAGCTGTGTAAATCACAGAAATACATGCATTTGTGAATTCAAATAAGTGAACTATACATTTACACAGAGAGACATTTGAGAAACCGTTTTGGTTACTGTAGATTTTAGGGCTGCCGTACCTAATGGAGAAGTATTGAACTCGTGCTCGGCACTGTAGCTGCCAGGGTTGCCTTCGGGGCTCAGGGCCTGGACCCTGAATGTGTAAGTAGTGGCTGGAGTGAGGTCATAAATCTGGGCAAAGCTCTTGTCCAAAATTAGGACTTTGTAGGTGGTCACATCACGCTCACTACTGTCATCCTGTAAATATATATAAAAAAAACAGAAAAAGAAAAAGAGGAAGGAAAAAGTAAAATGAAAGTGAATAGATTGGAACTTGAAATGGGCAGTCTTGATTTTGACATAAAGGGGCAAAAACAAAAGAGCCCAAAGCTCTCTATCTTACTTTTCTGCGGTACATAAGCTCATAGCGATGATTGATGTGGGCTGGAGGTCGGCGAGACGGCGTCCAGGACAGAGACAGACTGGTGGGGCTGCGATCATCCAGATGGATCACCGTCACCTTGGGGGGATCTAACGGTTGGCGAGACAGAAAGCAAAATAATGGTTAGTGACTAATCATAGTCTTTGGAAAGGACATGTGGAGATGAAAGCCTCTGGGATTCAGTGGGTCAGACAGAAGTCCTCTCTCCGGAGTAAGTCTGTCTTTTGCAAAACCCTTTAATTTATAGCTCCAATATTACATGAAAAATAGCTACAAAGTTTGTCGCTCTTTTAACTCTAATCTCCTGTTTAGGAACCTGGACATTCCTGGTCTCAAATGATATATGGAAGATGAGTTTATGGGAATTGCTCATTAACATTACAGAATATGCTACATTACAGTGTTTACCACACAATAGTGGCTGTCACACTTACAGCCCCAAAATAATAATCATGTAAAGCCACTGTTCAAAAAAGAAAAACTCACCTGTGTAGTCCAGAGCAGTGGTGATGGTTGCAGTGGGCCTCTCGGCACTGAACTGCGACACACCACTGTGAGTCTCTACAGTGAACGTGTAGTTGAGATGAGAGTCCAGGTCACTGACAACAACCGTGTTGTCCTGCAGGTCCGTAGGTCCAGTCTCAAAACGGATCCTCTCGCCACAGGGGATGCAAGAGTCCCCGTCACAGTGTTTGCACACCACACTGTACGTGAGGTCACTGCGACCCCCAGTCACCAGCGGTGGGCTCCAGAACAGCTGCAACCTGCCCTCTCCTGGCAGAGTGATGGAGTTAAGGTCACGAGGGGCACCTGGTGGAGCTTGGGAAATAAAATAATGACACAGAACAGTCAGAAAAATACTTGAAAATGCCTCCAATGAGATAAAAGTTATCTTTCCTGATAGTGAGTTGGGATCTTACCAGAGCAGGCTGATGTAGGAGGGTCTGAAGGAGCCCGGAAGAAACCTTCTTCACATAGACATTCACTGGCTCCGGCAACGGAGGGCTTGGTGTTAGCAGGACAAACCTGACATAACTCATTCGATACAGATGGCTTGAAGTAGCCTGGTTTGCATGCTGTGTGTGTGAGAGAGAGAAGGTGTGTATTAGTTTGAAAAAGACAAACACAGGAAGGAATTACTGATCAAAATGCAAACAATAAGCCTGTCTCTGTGATACCAGCCCCTTCCACCCAACAGGAAGCATTTGTTGTGAGTAACCCATAATAACAGAGTCTTTGTACCCAAAGGAATGAAAAGGGATTTCCCTGACGATCTGCCTTCACTCGCCTGTTTCGCCTCGAGGCCTAATCTCAGGTCGCACTGCCAGTGTCAACCGGATGACAGTGGAGCATTAAATCCATCAGGTGATCTGATCTTCCTTTCCCCCTGTGAACTCTGAGCTCATATTCTCTGGAAGTTTACATTTACGTTCTTGCCAAAGGAAATGGCACCTTAGACACTGGTGGAACATTGTAACAGGCATTTGACCGCATAGATAAACAGCCTTCCAGGGCATGAGAGGTTCGCGAACATGCGGGCAGGACAAAAATCAGAATGCAAGAGTTGCAACTCCGTCGGAGGCTGGTGTTTCCTCCCTTTCTTCCTTCCTTCCGCTAACCCCCGACATCAGTCACAAATTACAGCGAGGAAGGTTGAATAGTTGGTGGACAGGGGAATCAGGAAAGAGGAAGAGCTGGAGATGAATAGGATTTTTTTCCTGGTTTTATGGATACAGATGCACATAGTTTCTAACTGAGGTAAGGCCTCAGAGAACTGTTCAAAAAAGAATGTATCCCATGAAAGATCTCCTCTCTCTGGTTTGATTCTGCAGTCTCCCTGGGGTGCAGTCTTTCATCTGACCCCTGTACTGGTGGCCAAGAGAGAAAATTGTGTGAACCCTGGATTGAAGACGGGGGTGGTATTACTCCACCGCCAAAGCAGAAGGACCTTTGCACCCCAACTACTGTTGCATTGGAGAAGAAGGTGCAGGTTGAGATTGAGTGGGTGGGATAGAGATGAATGGATAGAAGATGGGGGATGGGGGTAAAGGTCTGGAGCACCAACAGAAGTTCTCTCTGGGGAGTCACTTGGCGGCAGTGGGGGTGTAGCAGAGGGGCTTTTTTTTTTCCGCATAAGAAAAGGAGGCCAGCCCATTTTATCTTGAGCTGGAGCAGCAGGACTTTTGTCACGTACCAAAGAAACCCCAGCCCTATTCATCTATTGTTTCTGAAACTGGACAGAGTGGTGCTATAAATATGTCGTATTCATTATGTAGAACGCAAATAGCAGCATGTTTGCCGTGCAACAATACAAACATCATCAATGCAAACTTTGCATTTTCATGTCAATAATTCAGCGTAGGGCTTTAGTTTAAAATCCATTTTGGTAATGTTCAAAAGGCTAGATTTTAAAAAATACAAAAAACTTTTGTCCAACTTTTGTCTTCACTTTTGCTGGAAAATGTGCTTCCAATTGTTCCCAGCTCTTTTTGACTGCCATGCATGTGAAAGGGACTTATGTTCTGCACTGATGCATCTGTTAATTGAATCTGTTTTTCACTCTTTGTGCCGGCCCATTGTTCTAATGAGTGGGAACACGGATTAGGGAGCTCGTTGCGTGTGTTAAAAACTGGATGAAAGAGCAAAAGGAGCCAAAGTGGAGCATGTCATTGGCTAACAGCTGTCCTGTTGCTCTACTAATCCTTTTGACCAAATTACACTCCACACCTAACTAAGCAGCCACGAAGCTAACATCCCTCACACACCAACTGTCGACACACTCCCCACCCTCTGACTCAAAGCACGGGCAACCTGCTTATATGTGTCAGTCAGCATTCCTCCTCATCTCCCTTTACTTCCTTTTCCCATTAGAGTTGGACCACAAGCCTCTCAGGATATCATTTTCTCTAGTTGTTGCAAAAACTAGAATGAGCCTTTGTTGTTGTTTTTTTATTTTTGGGGGAGATTACATTAGAAGAACTACCACATTGTTTTTTTACTTAGCAATAAACCATGAACAGTTATTATAGTCATAAAGATTTCCTGCCTTCGTGCGCCAACTTCCGTTTCAGGTGCTTGGCTCAGAGTATGTCAATCATCAGGAAACAAAGGCTGAAATAATCCTTCCACTCGCTGTTGCTTTGTGCTCATTTTTAAACTTACGCATAAAATTAATGGTATGAAGTGCAGGATTTATCTATAACTCCCAATCAGTTTTTTGTTTTGTCAATATAGTGTCATAAAATAGCAGAAAATAAGTCACAGCTATTAAATGTCTTTGATTGTATGACCAAGATTGAGTCCAAAATCCAAAGATTTTGATTAAAAAGATGAATTTTCTGGGTGACTATTTTAACAATCATTTAATTTGGTCGCCTGGTATTACTAATATGCGCTCTTCTTGGAAATGACTTAAAAAGAACCCAGTTTCTGCCAGCCAAGGTGACTGGAACCATCAGGAGTCATAAACCACAGCCTGACTCAGTCTAACCTACAACAGGCGTGTCAACTTCTTCCCTGTAATCTGTGGTTCCTGTCACCTTAGCAACATGCTCAAAACAAATGCTTGTGAGGAGAAGACACACCACTCAGGTAGTCATTCTGACACATTCACATTCAGCCAGCCCTTCCTTTAGTCAATCAGTTCTGTAGGTGACGCCAGGATGAAAGAATTCCTTTCAGAAATCCCCACAGCATGGTGTGCCCTTCCTCCTTCCTCTTCTCTCTGCAGCCTCTCTCCTCCCACGTTTCCTCCAGACAGTCCAGTGCACCACACCCCAAAATGCCAACAGAAAGGCCAACTTCTATGACCAGCAGGAGCACAAATACTATGAACCTCACAGCTGTGTGTTTTTGTACTGTCTTTACACACACCCTGTCTTTCTCCAAGGCGCTACATACCACAAACTTTTTGCATACTTTCCCTTTGTTTGGTTGATCAGCAACAACTCCTCAGGTTTAAAATTATGTTTAACATTAACATTTAAATGGTTTAAAACTACTTATATCCTTTAAAAGAAAATGTCATTCTAGTGCAAGCTGATATATTTAGCATACACGGCATTGAATTAAGTTTCCACTCTACCTTTAAGTTCTTAATTGTACTGAAATGCTTCTGGCTTAGACACGCAACACATTCAAAGTCCACATGAAACTGGCACACAGCTTCTTTTGCTCTACATTATCACCTAAAGCCACTGAGCTATCCATAAACTAGTGTCCCAGCCCAGCCCCATTCCTAAGACCTGAGTGGAAGGCAGGGTAAACAGTTTGCCATTTGCCACTAAAGACAATAAAGATGAGGCATCAGTAGGAAACAGATGAAATGTGATATGAAGAAATCTGTGATTGCCTTAAAAGCTTAACAAAACAGGTTTGGATATCTGTTTCTTCCTCTTTTTTTCCCCATACCCAGCCCTACTCTAACTTACCTACAGCATAACATGGAGAGTTTTTTTGCACAAAACTTCCAAACAAACAAAGATGCAATTAACATTCCCGTGCACTCATTCTTCCCACCATGACAAATAAGTGGTTGGAGGTGTTTCATTTGCTTCAACTCACTGAAAAACACAAACACGTCTCAGATGAGTGCGTTGCGTATTTCTGGCAGTGCTTACCTTGGCAGGAGTCTTCTGTGGCTTCATAGCCTGCCAGACATTGGCACTGAACCATGGGAACCACCCATTTACCCTCAGCTGTGCAGTAGATGCGTGGGGTGGCCTGGCTGACAGCATTCTCTACGCAGGCTCCCTCAACCTCCCTGAGAGCATCTGCCACTGTCTCTGGGAAGGCCGCCAAGCTCTGGACTGTGGAGGGGCATGTCTTGTAGTAGACTCTGACAGAGAGCAGAGCCACACAAGCGCCCACGTCCTGAAAAGCCAGGTAGAAGCCTTTCTTAGACAGCGGCCCCACGGCCTTCGTTTCTATGTTCACCTTTGGCAGTCGCCCCCGAGTGACCTCATCTGGAGCAATGGTGGCCACTTTGCGAAACTGCCCTTTACGGAAGTTCGTTCCCACATCAGCATCGGCCTCCGAGATGAAAAGGTTGAAGGTTTCTTTGCAGGCAACAGACGCACCATCAAAAGTGTTGCAGTCTCGCACAACAAAACTGAGCTCCACAGAGACACGGCTTGCCCCTGGGCGCCGCTGAATAAATGTCGTGCGCAGCCAGTTATCCTGTTCTGTAGCCTCTATGCTGCAAACACTGTAGGTGTAGAAAAGCGAGCCATTCACCACTGTTTGGACAATCTCCCACTGCAGAACAGAAGAAAATAAAGAGAGAGCAGAGGGATCAGTTTAAGGGGCCAAAGTCACTGTAATCCAGGCACAGTAATAACAGGAGAAAATGTGTCTTTTCAGGAAATAAGTGTGGGCTTAAGACACTTTGTTCTTGCCAAAAAACACTTTTATTGATGAGACACCTCTTCTTTCATGCTCACCGAGAAGCTCGTAAAGCGCAGAAGTGAACTAGAGCTTTTTTCCACGCATTAAGATTATTGGCCTGGACATGTGCTGTACTCACGACGTGTGTGGTTTTCCACTAACGCACAGCGCTGCATGTGTGCGAGACATAAATCCAGCAAACACTACTGTAGAATACCAACTAACGTTTATGGCGGCTAAATGAGCTTTATGAGCGGAGCGCTGCTTAAGGCATGGCAACAAAATTGGCAGCTATTAAGAGTTTTTTAAGAGAGAGAAGCAGGGAGATTAAAAGCCTAGATTTAACATTAAGATTTAACACCTCATATGTTAGCAGTTGGAGTGGGTTTCAGGGACTGAATCAATTCTCAAACTTACAGAACTTTAGGACTGTTGGGGGGGGGGTGAAAGTTAATTTGTGCCATTACAGTAGAAGAGTACTTCAAAACTGCCATAGGTTCCCTCAATGAATCTAGTTTTAGTCCAATTTTTCCCAATTTGATTGTTCGTACTGATGACTTCTGGCTGGATAGAAAACAAACTGTTCACATCTGCATGTTGAAGATGAGAAGCCCTCCCTGGTACAAGTTTAAATGTACTTTTTAAGCATGAGAAAGTTTTACTATAACCGTCAATTTTAATAGACAACGGGAAATTCTATCCAACACAGTGACAATCCTTCGATCTCTGAGAAGAAACGTAGCCCACACAGTTGAACTGGCCATGTCCTGTTGCTTTTTTTAGACAGAAAGCCACTGAACTATAGATAGGAGCAGGAAGGATGGTTCTGCACATATGGACCAGGGTTTTATTTTTTCTTTCTTTCAGTGATCTCTTCATATTGTACGCATTATCTTGTTTCTGTCATCTCTAAATTCAGAAAGGAATCATAAGGGGGGGAAACATCATAAAACTTTGGTTTTATGGTTTGGGCTGGGAGTGAAAAAAACCAATCTGCTGTTATTGTGTAAAATGCTCTTTGGTACAGTAAATTTAAATGTAGGATGAACCTTGACATTTTAACTGCATTCATAAGTTCTTTATGAAAGGGTAGCTTTAACACAGGACTAGCCGAGCTGTGCCAAACCTCATCGAGCTGCCACTCATTCCATCTCTCCCAGAAAGCTTTTTTAGTGGACTGAATGAGCAGACGGAGAGACAGGCCTCTGTTATTGTCATAAAGCAGGATTCAAATTCTGGAACAAAAACTTGTGTACTTGTTGTCCTGTGCAGTGAAAGGCAGTTTGGATTCATGAACCTGCAGTCTTAAAAATGCCTGCTGAGGTATAAATACTCACTCCGTTCTCATATGGCGATGTCAACCATCCCAACTCAGATCCCGAAGCTCTCATATCCAGCAATACCTCTGCAGGAAGATGCAGAAATAGTTACAACAGGCACATAAACAACTGATAGCACCTGTTACATCAGAGGACATAACCTGACAAAACACAATAAAAAGCCCAACTAACTAATTTTATCACCCTAATTCCCAACTGGACAAGACAACTAGCTTTGAATTTCATGTACAGTTTAACTGTCTGCATGGATTTCTGGGGGCCAGCAGCTTTATGGGGGGCAC
Organism: Bujurquina vittata; assembly: GCA_015106715.1. Lineage (NCBI taxonomy): Eukaryota > Metazoa > Chordata > Actinopteri > Cichliformes > Cichlidae > Bujurquina > Bujurquina vittata. The sequence goes on from VUQK01044152.1 coordinate 54,718, forward strand.
ATGCCATGCTTTCTGACGTTTTAATCCAGCATGTCGGCCTGACTTAAGACTTCATTGACCGTATCCTCCAGGTCCAGGATTCAGGGCTAATAATGCCTGTGAAAGGCGTGGGTAGTTAACTTGGCATGACGAGAGAAATACATGAATCTGCACCACAAGTGAAACAAAAAGCCTGACGCGTGAAAGAGTCCGTCAGGTGGCCCTTAGCCCCGAAGTTCACCAATGTCGGTTTACTAATAAGTAATAATTAAACAAACAAACCAAAAAAAAGACTTGTAAGATTTTTTTAAAAAATGCTACTTAGATTTAAAAAAAAAAAAATTAATCGTTTTGATTACTGTGTAGTGGATAGATACATTCTAAAGGCATCACTCTTGATTTTAAACAACTGGCTGACAAACAAAATTCTAATTAGAATGAAAAAAGGAGGAATAAAAACTTAAGATGAGCAAAAAGTTTCAACTCAAAGACAAAATTCAGAGCGTTCAAATTCCAGCCTAATGATTCGCGGGATGCGGTAAAGCCGAGCTCAACTTTGATCTCTTCTACAACTAATTTAAAAGAAAAAGGTAACTTACGTTCTTTCGACTGAAGGCTGATAAATACTCGGTTAATAAATAAAAACATGAGTAAGCTGACTCCACGCAGCTCCATGGCTCCACACAACTTTTGAAGAAGTCGTGTCCGTGTATCCCACAGTGTGTCTCCTCAGTCCAGCCCGCTGGCTCCGCTGCTCTGAGCACGAGCCCGCAGCCCATTGAGAAACAGGTGGCGTCATCGCCCCGCCCCCTCCCTGTGGAATGTGGAAGTTCTCCTTACATGGTGTTTGGGGCCAGGCATCTCAAGCACCTGTTTCATTGACAAGTTGGTTTTTTTTTTGTTTTTTTTTTAATATTCATTTAATCAGTATACTCTTTATATCTCAATCTATCTGAGTCAGCCGTAAAACCGGTCTTATTATTGCTGACCATACATTAGTAAAGTAAAAATATAAATATGCAATCACTATGCAAATATTACAACTAGTTGTCTGTTCTTACTGCTACAGTTTTACACCCATAATCCCGACAGGCTACATCATTTTGATATTTATGCTTCCTTAGCCAATTTAATGCCATTAATTTGGTTTTAAATTATGTTTTTATTACTATACCACTAATTGTACATTTGATATTTTTATAGTTTGTTTGTATAATTAATAAGTATTTTTGAATTTCTGTTTTGTATTTTTGTATCCATTTTAATATTTACTTTATAATGTAAGGGGTGAGTAATAGTAGTATTATTCATCCCATACAAGGGTAATTGTAATGTTGTAGTTATTCAAAACAGTATTAACTAGTTTTATATGATACTTTTATAGTTTATTATGCAACCAAACTGTACTTTCTACTAACTAGATAGATAAAATTGTTGGTACCCCTTGGTTAATGAAAGAAAAACCCACAATGGTAACAGAAATAACTTTAATTTGACATAATAAATAAAAATTCTATGAAAAACAAATGAAAGTCTGCTATTGCTTTTCAACCATGCTTCAAAAGAATTACTTAAAAAAACAAACTCATGAAATAGGCCTGGACAGAAATGATGGTACATAACTTAATATTTTGCTGCACAACCTTTTGAGTCAATCACTGCAATCAAACGATTCCTGTATCTGTTAATGAGATTTCTGCACCTCTCAGCAGGTATTTTCTCCTCATGAGCAAACTGCTCCAGTTGTCTCAGGGTTGAAGGGTGCCTTTTCCAGACAGCATGTTTCAGCTCCTTCCAAAGATTCTCAATAGGGCTCATAGAAGGCCACTTCATAATAGTCCAGTGTTGTCCTCTTAGCCATTCTTGGGTGTTTTTAGGTGTGTTTTAGGTCATTATCCTGTTGCAAGACCCATGACCTGTGACTGAGAGCAATCTTTCTTACACTGGACAGTACATTTCTCTCTAGAATTCCTTGATAGTCTTGAGATTTCATTGTACCCTGCACAGATTCAAGACACCCTGTGTCAGATGCAGCAAAGCAGCCCCAGAACATAACAGAGCTTCCATCATGTTTCAGAGTAGGGACAGTGTTCTTTTCTTGATATGCTTCATTTTTCCATCTGTGAACATAGAGCTGATATGCCTTGCCAAAAAGTTCCATTTTTGTCTCATCTGTCCATAGGACATTCTCCCAGAAGTTTTGTCAACATGTAGTTTGGCAAAATCCAGTCTGGCTTTTTTATGTTTTGTTTTCAACAATGGTGTCCTCCTTGGTCGTCTGCCATTAAGTCCACTTTGGCTCAAACATCGACGGATGGTGCGATCTGACACTAATGTTCCTTGAGCTTGAAGTTCATCTTTAATCTCTTTAGAAGTTTTTCTTGGATTTTTTGTTACCATTCGTATTATCCGTCTCTTTGATTTGTCATCAATTTTCCTCCTGCGTCGACGTCCAGGTAGGTTGGCTACAGTCCCATGGATCTTAAATTTCTGAATAATATATGCAACTGTAGCCGCAGGAACATCAAGCTGCTTGGAGATGGTCTTATAACCTTTACCTTTAACATGCTTGTCTATAATTTTCTTTCTAAAGTCCTGAGACAACTCTTTCCTTTGCTTCCTCTGGTTCATGCTGAGTG
>VUQK01044153.1:0-12157 GCA_015106715.1 Bujurquina vittata
CCCTTTCTGTTCATGCAATGTAGCTCTCTCTCTCTCTCTCTCTCTCTCTCTGCAAAGATCTTTGTAACAATCAACTATTGAGAGAACAGTAAGATCCAAAGATTCAAATTCGAGTTGCAAATTGGTTTGTTTGGAGGGTTCATCTCAACCTGGACAGGATCGTTTGTCTCCGATTGAGTTCTTCTTTTCATCTTCTGGTGAAACAGGCTCATTACGAGATCATTTCTCTCTGATGAGACAAACTAAGGACTGCGAGCAGCAAAATATTCCACTGGGTAAACAAATCAAAATGTCTTCTCTGATTCTGAGACTCGGTTTGAACACAAAACGCCAACAGTACAAAGCACTTGGATAGTTACATATGCAATCAATTTAAAACTCACCTCTGCTTTGGAGCACAGATTCAATAACCCTGACCTCCAGAGGCTCACCAGGCTTCGCTGACTTTCTCCTTTTCTGAATGAGTGAGGCAGAGTCAGCCTGTCCTGCATCCTTCCAACGCTTTGCAACCACCTCCAGGATGAAAGAGTCTGAAGATGCTGAAGACTCACTTAAAGCTGCCAGAGTCCTTCAGCAAACGGCAGTGTGCCGATTTGCAGCCGGCACGTCCTGTCTGGGGAAACTGGGAGATTCTTTGCTTCATGTCTGATGCTTAAGCACCTGTCCAGTTTAATGAGCGGGTGAGGAGTGAATTATGGGATGTGAAGTGAGCAGGTCTACCTAGTTTTGAGGTAATAATAAATGCTATAAATGATTAACTTTATCAATTTGTTAATATTTGATAACTAATAGTTATCAAACATGTAGTTTGTCAAAGATGAAGGTTATTATTAGGGTAATTAATTAATCACAGCCTTCAGGCGTGTCACCTTCTCACTTTTTGAGGCCCCGGCCTGAAACCACTGGAGGTCGTTAGCCCTCATTTAACGCAGCTCTTTGTTCTCATGTAGACTTTCTTCTCTCACTAAGAGTGTGCAGTTTCAGTTTAGCACTATTCAAATGACTGATTGATGTTAATGCTCAAAGTAGTGACTTTTGCTGGTCAGAATGAGGGAAGTTAAATAATAAAGCATCCAAGGAAAGGTCCAGTTCTGTGTTGTGCAGTCAGACACGTTTGTTGCATTTCATTCCCTCCTTCTCCGCTTGTTTCCTGCCATCTGTTTCCTGTCACTACTTCATAAAATAAAAGGTATAAAGACGCCTAAAGAACAATAAAAAGTCCCAGAGTCAGCCCGACCCAGGGGGCGCTGTTCTTGGAGCTGTGACCTTATTGGACACAAAATAATCTGCACATGACACATACTGTATTGGCTTTTTTGTTTCATTTGTTTTTACTGTCGTTTCTTTTTTGCTCTATTGAGTTTTACTGGACTAACCTGCACATTGGGAAAAGAACCTTAAAAGGTGCCCAGTGTGATTCAATAGGAAGCCCAAGAGTTGATATATTAACAGGCTGAGCAGACGCGTCATATAATCAATGATCTCATGCAATAAGCTTCCTATTAAACAGGTCAAATCCACAGATTTGACTCCTAATGTCACTCAAGGAAAAAGGTCACTTTGAGCTTTCTGCAAACTCAAGCAGTTCATGATAATCAGCAGATTTTAGCGATATCACTACACACATTTGTAAAATAATTATTTTGATATTGCTGTTGTTTCCCTCTACTTTCCTGGCAGCAAGAGGAATGAGGATTCAGACCCTCTTAAGGGAAATGCCATCTTCCTCCTAAGCTTGCATAGTTTTGCTGCAGGATCTCCAGTCTCTCTTGCCATCAGGAACATCCTGAGCTAAATCTCCTATTGATCCTGCAGGGATCAATATGGCAGAGCTCCGCTGATGCTGGTGTAGCTCTCTGTTTAATGCACACATAAGAATTTTTAATGCTAAAACAAAGAGTAACTACAAGATATTTATGCATGATCAAATAAAGAAGCTACTTTCAGCGGCTCCCTTGTCACAAGAGGTCGCCACCGCAGGCAGCTCTGCATGTTTGATTTGGCAGAGAGTCGCACCGGGTGCCCTTCCTGGTGCAGCCCCACAGGGGATGGGTGCCGCCATCTACCCCTGATGCCATTTGCTATCCGAATCATGTGGCTGTTCCGACCCCTGCCCTATACCATCGCTCTCATTCTGTTGGTGTGTTCATGTGGAAGGCTCGCCACATTAAGTGCTGCTTTGAGTGGAAATGGGTTATGAAGCCCTTCAGCTACACGCTGCCAAGGTGCAGCCTCCTGTCCTGTGTCGACGAAGGAAAAGTGTACACTCAAAGATATTGGGTTATTTCAGAAAGACTGCCTCAGTAATACAGAAAATTAGATTAAATAAAGTAGAAAAGAGAAGTAATGTGTTGAGGCAATCAGTACAAATAACAGTAAATCAAATCTGTGTGTTGTCAGAGGCAGACAGTGTTTTGTTGCTATGGTCACAATACACATTATATCCTGTGGGTATTTCAGTTATAAAGTAGCTTCAAATATAATGCTGTTACCTCATTTGTTCAATGACCCTTTAGGGAGCGTATTCATCTTTTTTTTCCTACTGATTTTTCTGAATTTTCTTTCAGGGCACATATTGAGCTACTTGGAAACCGAAGCATTTTAAGTGTTACTGAAGGATATGTTGTGACTTTCAAAAGCTTTCATTTTTGTGTATATAAAAAATCAAGGGACATTTATTTATAGGCACAGTACTCATACTAGTACATGTCACAAATATCACACACGCATCCAGTCCAGTCGCCTAGGCAACAGCTTCATTGTATTGGATGAATCAGTCGTGCTCAGCACTGAGACACTTGTAGACCTTGTAGATGCTGCACACCATGTTTGGTTTTTGATGTTCGTCTTCCTGTTGCAGTGCAAAACGGTACAATACACTACAGTGCAGTACAGTAACATACAGTACAGTGCAGTGCAGTACAGCACTGTAAAATAAAGCACAGTACAATACAGTGCAGTACAGTAAAATACAGCCCAGTACAGTGCCATGCATTACAGTACAGTAACATACAGTGCAGTGCAGTACAGTAAAGTACAATGCATTGTTGTACAGTACAGTGCAGTAACATACAGTGCAGTGCAGTACAGTACAGTACAATGCAGTAAAGTACAATGCAGTGTTGTACAGTGCAGTGCAGTGCAGTGCAGTGCAGTGGTGTGGAAGAGGGACCTTTAAACCACAGAATTCTCAGCAGAGCTGCTGCATGGAAATGCTGAGCTCCTTCTGGCTGCTGGAACCTCTGAACACCTGGATGCTGAAATAAATAATCGGACTTTATTTTAAACAGATTTTGGATTTATAAATGGTGTGCTGCTTTTCATGTAGTGAAATATCCTGCAACAGAAACTGAAGTATAATAAGTTTTTGTTGTTCAAAGGAAGGTTGCACGAAAACACGAGGCAGTTTAGTGCAGGCTGCTCTGGTTAGTTGTCGATTGGATTGGATTCACTCATTCCACCTTTTATACCTGCCTTATACTGTCTGCAGTATACATGAGTGACTTACACGTACATGAGCCATGATATCTAATGTAACATCTGCTTTTATTTAGTGTGAATTTAGTTGGCTAAATCCACAAGGATGACAGCAGAATGATTGTGACTTCTTTCTAAGTGGTTCTTTTCCCACCTTCCAAATTCCTCTTCAGCTCATTTGGCTGCTCATTTTTCTGTTTTGGTTTGGAGGCGAAGTCGCCCATCTACAGAGGAAACAGCAAATAGAGCTATTTCATTTCTCTCTCTCTCTGCTTGTGTTCTACACAACAGATGTTCAAGCTGAGTAGATCAGTTGCGATTTGAATTTATGCTGAAACAATGTTTATATTCCCATCTATTGATATTGTTTTATTATCATACTAACATAGCTAAAATAGCTGGTAGAAATGTCCCCCACAGGGCGACTTCTCTCTGTTATACTATGAGTACGTTTTAGAACCTGGACTTTTTTTCACTTGTGCTTATGTAAAGAAGTTGAATCAATACTTCAGCTTTTACTGCAGTATTTTTATCCCACAGATCTGTGCATCCATTTAAGTGACAAACGTGTGCACATTTGTCACCTCTGTTGGAACTGAAAATCATAAGAGGGCTGGATTCAAAGACACGGTAAAAATCAAACTGAAAAAAATGATGTGGCAGGTTAGTCCATTTTGCCTAAATTTTATTGCACCAACTTAAAATGGTACTTAGTCATTTGTTTGGCCCCCACATGTTTCTATGCACATTGGGGCATGCTCCTAATGAGAGGAAGGATGGTATCCTGGGGGCTCTGAGCCTTCTCAGTAGTCTGAGGTGGAACCTGGTGGTGTAGGATGGACTGAAATATAATGTCTCAGAGGTGTTCTATTGGATTTAGGTCAGACAAACATGGGGATCAGTCAGTGCTATCAATTCCTTCATCCTCCAGGAACGGCCTGCAGACTCTCAAAACATGAGGCCGAGCATTGTCGTGCACCGGGAGGAACCCAGGACCCACTCCACCAGCGGAGGGTCTGACAGTGGGTCCAAGGTTTTCATCCCAATACCTAATGGCACTCAGACCTGTAAAGGTCTGCATGCTTCCCCAGACCCACCACCAAACCAGTAAAGCTGAACAATTATAGAAATTATGGGATACAGTTTTTGCCCAATAAAGGGTGCGGTTTTTGTTAGAAGACCTTTCTCTGACAAACAAACCCTTCAACATCCAGGTCAGGGTTCGTGACCTATAGCGCAGCCATCCACCAATCTCTGAGATTTCTGACTACACTTTCTGTCCTTTCATACACATTCAGTCTGTGACAGGCAGGTTTACATTTTCCTGATCCTCCACAACCGCAGAACGAGGAAAATCATTCGAGCAGTTATTAATATATTAATATTGGCTACATGTGCTTTAGGTGTGTCCCTGCAGAGTGTCGGTACACTTCTGATTTTTCCTGCTATGACAAGTCAGAGAGTCTACCATGAAACAGGCTCATTGTGTTTGTGTTCATGCTTTGTTCGGTTTGGACACAGAGTTCAGACTGAGGTGTTTACTTGTGGCTTTAATGTGCAACCCTAAGTGTCCGTTTAAGCTCATTTATTCTGAAGCTTCATTTCATTATACATACAGAATGTGACTGACAGCTGCAGATTGCATGCCTGATGGGATGCAGTCTGTGTGTGTATGGTGGTAATTGAGTGAATGCTCACCTGCCTTAGCTGACTGTGTCGCTCTGTGTGCGATTAAGGTGTCGGAGGTGTTGGCGGTGGTACGCGGCGGTTCACAGTTACTCTCTAATGTCACACAGGGTAAAACAGTGGCTGGAGACCAAAATGAACTTCGATATGGAGATTAGCGCCTTGAGGCGACTGTTGGTTTTGATCAGGTGCTATATAAATAAAATTGAATTGAATAAACTTGTAATCTTGTCTGTGAAATGGCTGCTTCAAAAACGGGGAGCAGGTCTGTGAGCACTTGTGGTCACTTGGTGTCGTCACTGCGCCGAGATGCTGATAAAATTGCACCACGACTTAACACGTGGACATGGGAGAAACAGGGAAGGCAGGAATACATAGGGAGTCAGGGAATAAAATATAAGCAGAAACCAAGAACAACCCAAAGAATATAAATACAAAGAAACAAATCAGGAAAATGCTGCAGAAAGACACCAAACTCAAAACTCTGGGTCCCAGACCCACGGACCACCACATCAAACCTTTACCAAAGTGGCTGAAAGTGAGTCCACATTGGACCGTTTTAGGACTTCCCCTCCCACCAGGTGACTCACACACTCGCCTCGTGTTTGAAAGTGTTGGTCAGAGCAACTGTTTGCAGTCAGTCTCCAACAGAACAAAAAAGTGGAGAAAATCAATATTTTCTAAAACAAAATGTGAAATCTTTGACCCTCTAGCTGATGTTAGTAACACCTTATAATTACATGTATTTTACAGGGATGTATCCTGTAGGTAAATTTAAGTTCTGCATAATTTCCGGGTAATTTAGCTGAAAAAACATCAATGTTACGTGTACTTACACGTAATTACAGGGTACCTACAGCCTTAGTCAGGGCTGCATTATGAAGTGTTACTGATATTGCATAATGTCATAAAATATGGAGATTAATTTCATGCTGCAAGGGTGGCCATGCAATCGTTCAATTAAAAAGACACAAGAATAAAAATATCAAATCAGCACTGTGACAGACATCTAATTGAAAAGTCTACTTTTCCCAGTGGCTGAGCAGCCCCTGCTGGGTACATCTGCAGGGAATCGTGCCAGCAGCTCTACGGCCAACTTTAGATAGTGGGAGGGAATTATTGGGCTATAAGGTGAAGTCACATATTGAAATAAATATATTTCAAAGATCCTGTTCCTCAAGTTTCTGTTTCTCATTTTTAAATGTCCGCACAAAGTTTGGAATATAACTGCGAAGTAAAGACATGCAGAGGAAAATAACTGCAACATTAAGTTGTTTTTATGAGACTTTTTTCCCGAAGTGAACAAAGTGCACTCACTAAATGTGCTGATATAAGAGCAGGAATTCAGCCGGGATTACCACACTTGTGCAAATATTTCTTGCTTCTTTTGTTTTAACCTTTAATGGACGGGTGGGGTAGAGCAAAATGTAGAAAGTGCCACTGAGCGGAGACAATAACAGGATAAGTACTTGAGCGTCAGCTTCCGTGTGTCTGACAGCTTAGTTGATGCTATCAGACTCATGACTCCTATGAAAACACGCGGTGACTTTATCTGCGGCCGGGTCGGTTCAGGTCAGCTCAGTGGAGTTAATAACTGTTTGCACCTGCAATTAACTGCTGGCATCTCAGCCTCCCCAAACTGGTCCCACGTGTTTCCCTGGCGGTCGGAATAAATGTCAGCAGAGTTCTCAAACACAAGAGAATAAAAATCCCATGTGGACAAAAATTGGTAAAGAATTTTAAAAAATCTTCAAAAACTGGTTATTGACCTCATGGACACACTTAAGACTAAAGGAGTACTTGTTGCAGAGTTTTCAAATCCATGTGATGACCTAATGTTGACCTTTTATGCTTGATGAGTTAATATAGCCCGAATAAAGTAATTTTATATTGCTGGCAAGACACCAAATTATGACTTGGACCACTGAAACGCCGTCATAGCGGAGAAGAGTTAATTTAATTTATTCTAATTAATCAATCTTACTGTTGCAACTCAAACCATTACTATTCACCGCTAATACATTTACACTAATTTCCATCACAAGCACCGACTCAGCTTTAACTATCTAATAATATACTTCAATAATGTACATTATTATATTTTTATATCTTTTTTTTACAGCTGCGGCTGCTGTTACACCCAAATGTCCCCACCGTAGGACAATAAAGGCGGCTTCTTCTTCTTCTTCTAATGCAGTGATTCCCAGAGTGCTGCCCCCTGATGGGCCGCGAAGGTACTACATGTGGGCTGCAGTAATAGAAGAAATTCAGTTTAAAATTACCCACACATATGTATAGTTACACATTTATATAAAATGTGAGTTAAAACTGTTAATAGAAGGTGGTTAGTTTGTGATATTACTCCTCACTCTGTCCTAAATTTACTGCTCTTGGGTTGAAGTTTGTGTCCCAGTGACGAGCGGGTCACATTTTTTACATATGACTGGGTAATGTTAGAAATCTTCTTTATGCTTTTTGAATAAAGGTTCAAGGAAATCCATCATTTTCTTCTGTGTTTCAATTCGAGTGAAGAACTGTAATAATTTCTCATTTTATTTGTTTCCCTCACAAACACTCTGGGTTTTATCTGCACTGTTGATGATGCACAGCTACTTTTATCGCTGCTTACTACCAATAAATAGTACTTTGCTCCTTCAGATGTGGCTCCAGACTTTCTTTTTGGGGTTGCAGATGTGTAAAGAGTTGTGTCTCCTCACAGATAAAATCTCGTGTGTCGGAGACAAAACACACACACTGGGATCCAAGGTTGTGTGAAAGAGAGGTTGTGATCTAATCCTCACAGCGGACTGCTGCTTCATCACATCGCCCTCTTAGAAGAATCCACTGCTCCTGGCGTGTCACGACACCGCCTTCACACGGTGCATGAAAAGGTGGCGCATCAGGATTGGCTGCACGCTGCAGCAGCTCCTGTTATCTTGTGGTTGTGCTTTTGACTTCAAGCTTCTATTTATTATTTTGTCAAGCTGTGTAAAGAGATTATCTAGATGTGTGATTGTCTCACTTCTTGCACTATCAGACAACTTGCCAGATTCATTGTTGAGCTAACCCAGGAATGTGGTACGGAAAAGAACATGCTGCACAGGGGAAAACAGATCAATAAATACAGAGTGTTACAGCCAAAAGCCAATAAAAGGAATTAGTTAAAATAAAAAGGCAGCACATTAAGAATCACTGCAGCAAGTGGTAAAAGTCAAACTGAGAAAGATAAACAGAGGTCAGAGGGGTCGTGCCCTCTCATTTCCCAAACTACACATCCTCGATTCCTCTCCTTGACTGCTCTCCTCGTGTCTTAGTCCCTCCCACCAGATATGCGGGAGGAAGAGGCGAGGAAGGAATATGAGGAGAGAGGACTTGAGGCGATTTAACAAAGTGAGACAGCCGAACTGCAGTCAGTGTGATCAGATCATTTACCTTTTTATTTACGCAGAGAGACAGTGACGGGCAGAAAGTTTGATCATTTTAACAGAAACAACATTATTCTGCCATGCTGATATATTCCAGCTGTGTGTCATGTCTCTTATATGCTGAAGGGGAAAACTTGTGCAAAGGACACACCTGCAAGTCCTCAATTATAAGTCCCCTTCAACATGGCGTACTGAGATTGGTTTCCAGGTCACAGGCAGGAGGATGGAAGACAGAAGAGATGAGCAGGAGCACACCAGGAAACCAAGGAGAGGGAAAGGTGCTGGAGTCGGAGCAATGGAAAACCATCTTTCCTGTTATTTTTGTTGTATAGGATTCCGTCAAACCAAAGATTGCACTGTGCCTCTAAAGCTGCCATGCTTTTTATTTGATGTTTTTACAAGCCCGGGTCAAGATGTGTTGTGGAGATGAGGACCCAAGTGCAGACGTCAGGCTGGCAGAGATAACAAAAGGCAAGCTGTTTACTGAATGGCTGTTGAAATCCAGGAAAGGCAAAAGCAAACAGAAAACTATGAAGGTTTGGGAACACACTGGGGAAGGCGGAATAGACACTCCAATAAAGGGCAAGAGGAGACAGCAACTCTATGGGGCAATTATGGGAAGTGGAGACAGCTGGGGAGAGCGAGACACAGGTGACCTGAATCACAAGAGACACGACGAGGGAAGCAAAACTAAAGGTGAAACATGGAACAGCCGTCTCACAAAATAAGAGGAAGTGCAGGGAAAACGTGAATAAAACATTGACACGGGAGGGAGGAACTAAACTTAGAGGAACTGAGAAAAATATTAACTACACAAGAAATAATATAAACGGTAATCAAACCAAGAATCAATAGAATATTTACAAAAGCAAAGTTTGAAAGACCAAATCACAGGCAAACTAACCCAGAACCGAGACAGCCCGCCCTGATCATTCAGGCTGCAACCAGCACCATTAGCACAGTCCGGAAAACAATTTCTGATGGAGGTCCAACACACAAATTGCAGAGCTCAGTGTATAAACTCTACTGTTTCTCTTTTTGACACCGATTTTCCATCAGAGCTGGATTTAGTATGAAGACAGAGGTCCGTTCCCTCCACTGTGTGGGAGTCCATCTCCACCACACCTGCTCGTGTAACACTTGAAGCTGCAGGAAATGATTCCAGGGAGGTACGGTTTGAGTAAATGTGCCTCAGCCTGCTGAGGGATTAAAACATGTTGATCACCACATGGTTTAGCATACTGCATGTTTACACTGCATCAGTTTTCAGCTGGATCCTCCATCCATTCAGCTCCTGCAGTTCAGTTTCCTGTATTCTCTTTGGGCATTCACTGTCCAAGGAGGCCTCAAAAATAGAAACAGCAAAGCCTGCAATTATGCTATCTAAGGCACTGAAATATGGATCACAGAGATGGGTGAGACCAATTGCAATCTGCATAAATAGACATGAAAGAGTAATGACTCACACACACCATGCTCATTAGCCTACCAAAGCTGAGACTTAATGCAACAACATTTTGCTCTCTAACACCCAACTTTGGGCTGATTTTCCTCGGCATTCAGCAGCTCCAAAAGCAGAAAGAGCAGTTTAAGTTCTCCTGCCAGCCGGCCCCCGCCTCACTGAGAGCCACAAAGAGGAGGCTGAAGGCTGCGGGGGTGTTGGGATTGTCTCAAAGTGTCCCGAGTGGCTCGAGTGGCCTTTGTCACCATCACGGAGGGTTACAGTGCCACAGGGTCCACATGAGTCACAGGAATAATTCAGTAAGTCATGACATCAAGTCAAAATGAAAAGCTTCAAACTTGGACTCATCACGTGCTGTTTATTGGTCACGTGCACAGCATACAGTGTGCATGGATTCCCTCTTTCACTTCCTGTTTTATTTTGAAGTTTGCTTCCTTGTGTGGCGTTCTCCATTGTTCCTTTCCTACCCTTCTTATTGTCTGGATTGAGTTTCTCCCTCAGACGCTCTCAGGCTGTTGTTATTGTCGTTCCCGGCTCATCTTTGTGCGTCCACTTGCGTTTTTATTCATGTTTTGGCCCAGTTTTGTTGCTGCCAGCGCTCTTTGGTCTTTTTCGGTACTAATTACGGTCCCTCCTTATTTGACTTGTTCTACACTTTTTATTGAGGGCTGTACACCTGATCCAGGTGCGTTTCTGGACGACAAACACGGTTCACATCCACCAGGTATATCGCCATGGTAACCTATGGTGCAAGCCTAACCTGCTCACAGCCTGCTGACCAATCAGTCCTCCCAAAAATAGTGTCACCATTTCTCGAAGATCGCTCAGACCTCCGCGGGTGGACAGGACGGTTTAAAGTTTTTGCATAACATCGAATGTCTTTGTGTTTCCCTGATGAGCACCAGTAATTATCATACAGAGACATTTTTTTCTGCTGGCTGCAAACAATTTTGAATTGTTCGGTAAGCATTAATATGATACTTGCTGCTGTTACATCAGATTTACATGCAGTCTAAGGCTCTTTACTCTCAGGGGGTTACACACCAGGGAGCTAATCTAAAAAGAACAAAAACAAAAACGTTATTTTAATGAAATGCTTAATTATGATCCATTTTCCCATCTCAATGAGCTGTGATTTTGATAAATCTGTGAACTTTCCCATTCAGCTTTTGTGCCAACTTTTGGCTGCAGTTTATGGATTTCCTTCACTCCTGATAGCGTTAGCCTCTCATGGTTTTAGGTTCATGATTTTGTGTTTTGTGTAATTTCTTGTTGATTCCTGTTGCTGTTACATTTCCAGGAGTTCTGAATTTCTTTGAATTTTGTATCTGTTTGCATCTGGTCTTTAGGATTTTTGTCAGCTTGTATTGAGTTGTTTCGGGCAGCACGGTGGCATGGCGGTTAGCACTGTTACTTCACTGTGAGAAGTTCCTGGGTTCAAATCCACCATGTGGGCGGGGCCTTTCTGTGTGGGTGCTCTCCGGGTCTCGTCAAGTTAAACTGTGTCTAGTTTCTCAGGTTTTTACGCTCTGCCCTAATTGCTCTTCTGTGCAGTAATCACAGTCTCCTCATATTGTGGTTAGATGGTGTGTTGGAATTATTGTATGAACTTTTATTGTGTGTTATCATATCATCTATTTGTATGAGTAGTTTCGTGTGTAATCCTGTTGGTTTAGTTTACTCGGATGGGGACAAGCTCGTGATAATATTAAAGGAGCTATCGAAGGAATACTGATTATTATCACAGGCTGTCCCAGCCACACAGGAACACAGGGAAACTCCTCATTGTTAAAATGGAGGACACCCCCAACCTCATATGCATACAAAGAGCTATCACATAAGTGCGAACCTTTAGGTCACGTGAGGTTACATCCATATATGGGGACTGTGGGACTGTACACTGTAACCGGAAGTACCTGTGGTCATGTGACTTCTTTTGTATGTGGATGTCAATAAAAGCTGGAGAGGCCAGCTGCTCGGTGAAGATTTCCTTTCCTCTGTGTCTTAGGGATGCAGAGGGAGGTCCCCTCCTCTGATCCGTGAGGGATGCAGAGGACGGCCTTCCCTTGCAAGTAAAATGCCAGTTATGCGTTTGTTCCTTGTTTAT
>VUQK01044154.1:650-11437 GCA_015106715.1 Bujurquina vittata
TTATAAATTTTTTATATTATTTTTGTTTTTGTTTTTTTGATTATTATATTTTTATATATATATATATATATATATATATATATATATATATATATATATATATATATATATATATATATATTAGATATATTTGTTTTATTAAGTTAACTTTTAATAAAAATGTTTTTCTTAATTAAATACAGGCTTTAAATCACATGCATGTGTCCCATCTTTTTGGGAAACTGGGTTATACTTATATTGCACTCAAATTAAGTACACATGCACACACACACACAGCCGTGTGCTGTGTGCACGCACTCACACATGTGTGCATGTGCTAGCGGATCTGAATCATTCTAAATCGGCCATTTGCCATCAGCCTGCTGCCATGCTCCAGTTGCTCTAAAAAAGGAAATCCATTTGCCTAAAGGTGTTTCATGAAGAAAGCAGTGAAGTTGTTCAAAAAGAAGCAGAAAATCAGATGAATAGTGTCTGAGGTGGAAGCCAGCAAAGGAGCTCTGAAGTGCTTTCTTCAGACTGGTGATGGTATAAAAAGAGGTTCTTGGCTAAAATTGCCGAGATGATGGATATCACCTGAAGGGAATAACAGATCCAAAGAAAGAAGTACCAAGAGGACGTCCTAACCTGTGTTAGACCAAGAGTAGAGTCAGGCCAAAAGTTTAAGATATCATAGCTGCATGAACACCAACACTTCTAAATGTGTTATTTGTTTACTAATAAATTTATGCAAAGAAAATGTTGCTGAATTCTGGCGTCAAATATCTGTATGCACAGTTTAAGCACGGATTTGTCAATCGGGCCCTAAATGAGCAAAGATGTAACCAATACATGTTTAGCTTTGTTTAGTCTTTACAGTGATGAACAAGCATTAAACTACAACCAAAAAGCAGTAATCCTTTTTAAATACGCTCCGTGTGAGCACAGTCTGAGGTGAAAAAGCAGCTGCTGGTGCGTCACATCAGCTCGATCTGCATGAGTTAACCCCAGTGTGCAGCCCAGGCTCTCTATGACGGAGGCTGTCAGCTGGCAGATCTGGCCACACCTTCCTTTCCACACATCATTAGTGTGTCTGTGAGTGCTCCTGCTAAAATCCGACACCTCCACAGCAGCGCCTCAGGATCTGAGAAGACGGCCGTGGAATTGTTTTATAATGTCAGCTCATCAGTATCATTATGTTCTTTGTTAAATTGACTGAAGGCATTTCAGGCACATAATTTACTGTCTTTATAACATATCACATTTGAATGAATGTCTCTAATCAATGAAAAAAATAATGATTAATGATGGTCCTGAAGTGCAGGCAACAATTCATTTCTATGCAACAGTGGAAAAATACTGAAATGTTGACTTTACATTGACAGAAAATGATCAAACTTGCATCTATTCAATGTGAAAAGTGGGCCCAGCAATTTGTATTTATTTAATAAATCATTAATGTCAAACTCTTTGATTTTCAATCAGCTAATTGATTCATGGTGGTGTTTAAAGGATGCTCAGTTGGTACTAAAGAGCCCAAAGGGTGCCACAGAAATATCCCGCACACTATTGCACCACCAGCAGTCGCAGCAGAAAGCGAGACTCCTCAGTGTGCAATGCTTTTGCAGCCTTGGTGTCCACGTTTGGTGAGCCCGTGTGAACTGCAGCCTCAGTTTCCTGTTCTCAGCTGGCAGGAGTGGCACCTGTCTGTTGCTGTGGCCCATTTGCTCCAATCTGTTGTGTGTTCAGAGATGTTGTGCATATCTTATGTGTAACAAATGGTTATTTGCGTTAGCGTTGGCTTCCTCTCACCTCGAAGTGTCTGACCATTCTTCTCTGACTCCACTTTCACTCAGAGAACTGCAGCTCCCTGGGTGTTTTCTCTCTCTGGATCGTTCTCTGCAAACGCTAGAGAGGGAAAATTCAAGTAGATCAGCTGTTTCTGACCAGCCCGTCTGGCACCAGAACCACGCCACATTCAAAGTCACTTAAATCACTTTTCTTCCCCATGCCGGGGCTCGGTTTGAACTTCAGCAGTTTGTCTTGGCCGTGCCCGCGTGCCTAAGTACACCGAGTTGCTGCCATGTGATTGCCTGATTAGATATTTGCATTAATGAACAGCTGAACATAACGAAGTAGCTGTTGTCTCATGCTGACACTCAGCCTCAGTAAAACCAATGAGCACCAGTTTGTGGCCAGTAATTACTGCTGATTGGACTAAAGTCATGAAATGGGTAACATCAAAATATGACACATAGGCACCATTAGACTAAGACGATTTCTGCAAATATTTATGAATAACATTTTCCACATCATTTAGTCACTTTATTTAGCTTCATTCTTAACAGTGCTGGACTGATACTGCCTTGGATGCGTGTTTTCTGGTAAACTCTTGTACCTCCACTCTGAGGTGTTCGTGGCAGTTTCTGAATCTCCTGCCGTCCTTGAACTCGACAACCTTTCCAAACCCACTAGATAAACTCATAGGTTTATGGATCTCAACAAGATGTTTTCTTGCTGAAAAGTTTCCTCAAGTTTTCCCTGCTCACTGACATTCTGCGTGCAGAATATCCGATTACATCAGTTTTAAGCGAATAAAAAAACTTTTTTTGATAGGAAAAAAAAAAAGTCTGTTCACAAGTTTGGAAGGACAACCGCTTCGGCCAACTGACAGCTTTTTTTTAACTTTACTTCACACAACACACACACACACACACACACACGTACACAAAACAGACTGACACTAGATAAAATCAGTTTTTGTCATCCTGCAGAAACTCCTCGACAGCTATAGAAGACGCAGTGAAGACTTGTTCTGCTGCAGCCAGGAAGTGAGTGCCAAGATAAATTTGTTCCCACTTTGTGGCAGGCTCGCTGTGAATCTGGCGTGCAGTCCTGGCCTAGAAAATACACACAGAAAGATGCATCATTTCACTTTTTTCAGCGGCACAACCAAAAACCTTGTAAGTGTGTGTTCCAAACATCCTTCTGAAAAATGCCGTGTCTTTTCCTGTCGCCCTACTTATGTCGAACGGCCCTGAACAGCAAAAGGGACAGAACACTTGTTTTCTCGGTCCAGTGTTTAGAAAAGTGTGTCAGATTATAAACTCTTTTGCAGGAACCATCCTGACCAACTCGGCACATTTTCCTACGTAGCTTCAGCGTAGTGGGTCCAAGAAATTTTATTGTTAAAAAAAACACAAAAAAGAGTAAATGAAACATGCACGTGAAACTTGTATCCAACAAAATTAATCATCCTAATTGGTACAACAGAATCATGACCAAAACATTGTGACGAGCTTCTTTGCCGAGGGTGGCAGCTTCCATCCAGATCAATTACAGAATGTTTGATGGATCAAAGTCGTGGCAGGAAAAACACAAGCGACTGGCTCGGCTTGGTTTTAAATGTGATTAAAGGAGTCTTGCTGTCACTTTGGCACTGGATTCAGACTGACGCTCACTTTTTGTGCAGTTTGAATTTCACATTGATAAAACTGTGTATATTCCACAATAGATTTACTGTCAGCAGGCCACAATGTTCAACCTAAAATCTGCTTCTAAATTTTACAAATAAAAACTGAGATGGAGAAATTTAGTTTTCTGACTCTCGTGTGTGGCACAGCAAATTGTAGCCAGGTATGTTCTGCATATTATTATTTTATTGTAAGGTCAAGACCCTACAATAATACAGCGAAAACACCAAGAATCAAACACGCCCTATGAGCAAGCATGTGGCGACAGTGGTGAGGACAAACTCCCTTTTAACAGGAAAACGTCTGTAGCAGAACCAGACTCGGGGAAGCACAGCCATCTGCTGTGAGGGGGCGAGGGCATGACAGGAATGGTTTTACAGGCGGTGGGCACTGACATTTTATCTAGGGTCAGCGTCACTACTGGTAGGATGACGTATACCTGGACCCTACAGAGGCTGCACAGGTAGGCCAAATTCTCCAGGATGGCACATCAATACGTGCCAATGCCAGAAGGTTTGCTGTGTCTCCCTGCAGTCTCAAGAGCATGGAGGAGATTCCAAGACCCAGGCAGTTACTCTACCAGAGCGGGAAAGGGCCATAGAAGGCCCTTAAGGCCCTTAACCCATCAGCAGGACTGGTATCTACCAAAATAACCTCCAGCAGCCACTGCTGTGAATGTCTCTGATCAAAAAATCAGAAACAGACTTCACGAGGGTGGCCGGAGGGCCCGATGTTCTCTAGTGGGCCCTGTGCTCACTGCCCGGTACTGGCGAGCCCAATTGGCATTTGCCTTAAAATAGCAGAAGTGGCCCTGTGCTTTTCACAGATGAGAGCAGGTTCACCCTGAGCACAGGTGACGGACGTCAGGAGAAGCCGTGGAGAAGGTTATGCTGCCCGCCGCTCGTTCAGCATCACCGGTTTGGTGGTGGGTCAGTGATGGTCTGGGGAGGCATATCCGTGGAGACCAACAGCACCCTGACTGCCATCAGGTATCAGGATGAACTCCTTGGACCCACTATCAGACTCTTTGCTGGCGCAGTGGGTCCTGGGTAGCTCCGGGTGTAAGACAATGCCCGGCCTCATGTGGTGAGAGCCTGCAGGCCGTTCCTGGACGATAAAGAAATGGATACCTTTGACTGGAGGCCAGTCAATAGTATCACTCCAAAATCCAATAGAACATCTCTTGGACATTGTGCCTCAGACTGTCCAGGAGCTCAGTGATGCCCTGGTCCACATGTGAGATGAGAATCCCCAGGATACCATCATCATCATCAGTATACATATCCAGGATCATTATTTTTCCAATGTTTTCAAAGTGTTCCTTTATTTTTTTGAGCAGTGTATATTGTATAATATTAAGACACAAACGTGATGAACCGACCCGTGGAGATGTACTATAGCGCTGTTTGTTTTTAAAAATATACAAACTCAGACACAGCAGATGTAATAGCTGTTGCACTGAAACTCCAGAGTGTTGCACACAGTCCGATTAGCACTGCCCTTGCAGTCCTGCATTCATTATATAACCGTATCATATAAATAAATAGCTGTTCATGTGATGACGTGTTTGTTCAGCAGGCTTGTCTAAATGACAAGCCCTCCACACCCACACTTGTTTACTGGATGAGATGTTTTGGCGGTTATTATACCAAATCATTAATAGCAGTGGGAGGTTTGATTCATTCTCTCAGGCTGTCTGTCTGCTTCCCTTGTGTTTCACAATCAGACATGCACACGAACGCGGTTCATTGAGAAAGCTGGAGTTTGTCTGATTGGCGAAAGAAAAGGGAGGATGAGAGAGAGTGCGTGTAGCAGCAGCAGCAGCAGCAGTCTCTCGGTTTGCTGTGTAAGGCCTGGGTGAAAACCTAATTACTTCTGTCTGTGGGAGATGGACGCCTTTGGCTCGTCAGCAGAGAGCAGCCGGAGATTTAGGGGCTTCGATGGCGCTCTGCGGCATGGCTGCAGGGCATTCTGGGAAAGCTGCACCTGTCAGAGGACCACTGACAGCTTGTCCTGCTCTTGTTATACAGCCAAGCGTGATCCCTCCCATTAGCAGGCCAATGACACAGTTGACTTGCTGTCTACAGGGGGCAGCGGACCTGGGGGGGAGGCTCTTTACCAGCCATAATGCTCCTGCTCGGTGCATTAAAGCTGTTGCTGCAACCTGGTTTATGCTGCCAGCTATCATATCCCAACAGGGTCTCTTAAAGCTACAGCAATACCTTTGTACTTTTGTAAAAATAATAATAATAGTAATATATGTTATGACCCCAGATGTGATTTTGTGTATTGTGTTTGTGCCGCCGTACCTGGAGGTGTTGCTGGTATTTTTTTCTCTTCTGTGTTCTGCTTATACTAGCGCCAGGTCGCACCTGACCACTAGTGATGTGCAATACTGCAAGATTTGGGATCAATCCGATACCAAATCTTGCAGTATTGTTTTTCCTTTGGATCATAGAATTGGGAAAAGTTCATTGATAAATATAAAATACTTTATCAAAATAAAAGTTTTTGTTCTGAAACAACAGAACAGTAACGAGACCATTTTCCCCACACATTGTGATGTCTGGATTTTTTTTTTCCTTCTTAAATAAAGTGTACAAAATGGTCGATCAAGAACAAGTTAAAACTTTCTTCAGGTAGAGTGTTCAGAAAGTACAAAAGTACAAAAATGTAATAAAAAAATATCCCTTCATTCACAAATTTGTCTCTCTAATGATGTTATTCCTCTCCTTCAGCCTTGATTACAACTACATGCAAATGTACAATTATAGAAATCAGTTGGTGATGTCATAGCAACTTCTAGCAACTTTTAGGACAGCCAATAGCTACTTTCCGTACTGAGGAGTTGATGGCAGTGGTCAAAAGTGTGTATTGCTGTGTGCTTCTGCATCTGTATCTGGAAGAGCCTAGTCTAGTTATATTAGTAGATATTGTAAATATCTTTGTTCTAATACAACTGACCCGGTAGCTGTAGGGGTGGGAAGCATTTTTCTTTTGGGGTCTTTTCTCCAGGAGGAAGGTAGGCCTGTATTTTCTTCTGGACCTTTTCCATGGTGGTAGGAAGTTAGTCGTGTTTTTCTAGAATATTGTGTTTGTTGTTTTGGCTGTGCCCACCCTGAAATGATCTACCCTCAGAACATATAAACTAGCCTGTTTAGGACCGTGAGCCTCGCTGTGGCACTGGTTCTTAGTCGTGTTTACCTAAATGGTAAATGGACTGGTTCTTATATGGTGCTTTTCTACTCTTACCAGAGCACTCAAAGCGCTTATACAACACGTGCGCGTTCACTCCTTCTACAGCTAAGTATTTACTATCTAACATTGGCATTCTGATGGCTGTACCGGGAGCAACTCTGGGTTCAGTATCTGGCCCAAGGATACTTTGGCACGCAGACTGGAGCATAAGGAACTGAACCACCAACTTTCTGACAGTAGCAGATGACCTGCTCTACCTCCCGAGCCACAACCACTAACAATAATGATGTCTCTATAATCCAGCTTTAAAATGACGGATTTTGGAGGGCAGCATCACTTGAAACACTCAAAGGCTGTTTGGAGCTGATAAAGAACTCCTGTAGGATCCTACCTGACCTACCTGTATGCTCTTCTCTTTCCCCTCACCCCAGCCAGGTGCAGCAGGTGGCTGCCCCTCCCTGAGCCTGGTCCTGCTGGAGGGTTCTTCCTGTTTAAAGGGAGTTCTTTGCCCCACAGTCTCCAGGGGCTTTCTCATAGGGGATCGTCTGATCATTGGAATTCTGGTGATAAAATTGTAGGGGTTTACTTTACATTGCAAAGTACTTTGAGAGGACTTGCTGTGAAATGCCACTATATAAAACTGAACTGAAATGCTGGATGACTGTTACATATTATAACAGTCTAGAGGGCTCTACAAGTGTGTGTGTGCATGAAAAGTCGCCATAAACAAACCCAAATTTATTACTCCTAAAGCCATAAAATCTTTTCTTTGCTCCTGGAAGCATCTGCTTCATATCTTAACAGACTCTAGGCTCAGTCAGTGGGAATGGCTCAAAGACACTTTGTTGGTTTTAGCAGCAGCAGCAGATGGTTATATTTAACTTTTTTAAACTAATGAATTATTAGAATCATACATGCATCATATACCCGTATAGGTTTAGTATCTGAAGCACACTCAAAGTTTTAAAACCACAGGTTTGTTTTTCCTGAAGAAAATCAGATCATGTAAATCCGTGAGGAGCATTTCTCTGTCCAGCTGCCCTTGAGCAAACTATTTCCCACTAACTGCTCCAGTGAAGCAGCAGAGCTTCAGCGGGCCGTGGGTTCCATCAGCTCCCCGTCTCCCTGCAGCTACTCGGACGCGACCTTTTGTGAAGTGCATGGTTAAATAAATGTTTGAAAAAAATATTGATTTGTGTCGCTTGGCGGCTCCTCGCGCTGCTCGGGGCAGCATCGGCCATCTGCTTGTGTGCACACATCACAAATGTGTAAGTGCAGCACGTTAATTCTGGCCAGATATTATCATTATTCTCCATTAGGACTTTGAAAAAAAAAGCATTCAAAAGAGGGTGGAGACGTCATCTGGAAATTCCTGGCTTTCCCCCCCAGCCTGCCGGGTTTGGGAATGACCCAGTTGTACAAACAGCAGGAGCCTGTTTTTACACAAAGACGGCTGATTGCAGAGATGCTCCCCGACTCCACGGGTTTGTTGTGACAGCAGAGACCTCCATGAGTCTCATGTGTGTTTGTGTGCGTGCAGGCGGCTCGGATTTTGCTTTTTGCTTTGTTTTTTTTAAAGATAGCATTTCATGTGTTTCTTTTCACATTTTTGTCGCTTTCCACTAACCAGTAAAACATTCTTCAGCAGTTCTTATCTGCCAGCGAGTCTGTTCTCCCACCTAAATACTCGACATTCTCAGACAGACCTCCCTTCGTCAAATAGTGGAGGGTAGACTGATTAATGGCAGCCCACAGCAAACAGATTGTCATGTGAAATATGATGCGTATGTCATCCAGTGATATCTTTGGTCATAAGAACGTCTCTAGAAAAGAAGAAAATATTTTTCCACTGGTGCCGTGTGTCTGAACAAACGTGCACCGAGGATTTGAAATGAAGTGTGTGTGTGTGTGTGTGTGTGTGTGTGTGTGCTAGTTGACGCACAGACATAATTTAAGTGACATAACCAAAACCAGTTGTCTCTCTTCAACCAGCTTTCTTTTCTGCATCTTCACTCGTCAAACTCATCATCTTGCTCTCGTCTCCTCTTCGTTCACAGCCTGGCGACTCGCAGGTTGCTCGGACTGTAACGCTGACGTCTGCTGCCTCTTGAGATACAGTCAGATAATGGCCGCATTATAAGTCGGCGCGCATTCTTCACATACCACTGGGATGTGGTGGAGTGCTGGCAAAAATGCTAGCTTCATTTGTTTTGTGTCAGCGCTGAGCACTTGTGATGCAGGGCTCTGACGGTCAGATGACCTCTCGCTCTGTACTCATGTGACACTGTGTTGTCAAACAGATGAAACATTATGTTCATTTGCACTTTTAATATGGTGCAATAGTTCCATAATTAATGCAGGTTTTTGCCAGAATTGTTGATGACACTGTTGATCAACTGACATTTCATTTTTAGCAGCAGCATGAACGTGTTAATGCTGTGACATTATGTACTTTCATCCAAGCGGCAGCCTCTTCCTAAACCTAACCTAACCTAAAAGTAAGTAAATTCAATTCAGTTCAACATTATTTATATAGAGCCAATCACAAAAACCTCAAAGCCAATGAAAACTTCACTCCACCCCGAATACAAAAAAATGGGGTTGGCATGAAACCAGCCTGGGCAGCAGTACCAGCTGTGACCTATTCCTCCACCACCCCTGCTGCCCACTGCGGACACAAACAAGAAAACACTCCTAAATGTCGATGAAGCCAGAGGACACCATGTGCATATCTCAGAGGCAACAGCAGTATTGGCTCAATGGCAGTATTTGATGCTCTAACAATAAGTCAGCTCAGTTTTACTTATGCAGCCTGAGAAGCTGAGCTTAAGAGCATTACAGTAGAGGTAAATGTACAAAAACCCAGAAACATGCAAAGGAAAACAGAACAGCTGAAAGGAAAAAAATCTGAAAAAAATTCAAAAAGGAGAAGCAAAATTGCAATAGACGTGTAATAAAAATATAATAAATGTATTATTGCATTGGCTGGCTGCGCTCCTTCCCCTTCTTGTGTCTGTTTTAAATGCTGATTCATATGTTGCACATTCTGATTTCCATCACGACTCGGTTCAGCCTTCTGCAGATCGGACCGCTGCTCAGTCAGGCTCCAGCACTAATTACAGCAGCTGGCTTAAAAGGGTTGTGATTTAGAGTGAGCGCTCTGCCCTGCGCCTCATTCTTGTTTGTTGCTAACAGTAGTTGTTACTTGTTGCCTGGTACCTTGGTTTAAATTAAATGCACCTTTGTGGGCTTTGAACGCCACATGACACGTATATGTGCTTGCTTGATGTTTGGTTGTGTTTGAGGCGCTGGCCTAACCATGAAGAGACGGACCAGACTGGCTTTTAAACATGCAGATCTCTCACACCACACAGAGATTCCACTCTGTTCACAGAGATTAGGTTTAGGGGCATCATATCCTTTGTATTTTTACTTTGTTAGAGCACACGATTTATTATATTTTCCTGAATGGTCAGCTGTTGGACGGACACTTTATGTGGGATGGTAGACTGTTCCAGTGGGCATAAACAAAGAAAGGTTTCTTGGTGACCTGGGGGAAGGAGACGAGTTATTCAGTAGCTTATAGAACAAAATTTAGCTGCAGTGACTTCAAAATAATCCTTTTCTATATGACTTCATCAGTATCTCACATCGTTGTGGAAAAATATGTTGGTGTACACTGTACACCAACACTGTACACCAACATATTTACCAGCCGGGGGGGCACCAGCGGGGTTGCTCGCCCAGGGCGCCAAACAGGCTAGGACCGCCACTGGTGTACAGAGAAGTTCATGGTTGACTCAGCGACTGCAAGGTGCCCGGGTCCACGGTCCAAATCATCACCCCTCCACCACCAAACTTGACAGTTGGTATGAAGTGTTTGTGCTGATATGCTGTGTATAGTTTTAACCAAACATGGTGGCATTATGACCAAACATCTTCACTTTGGTCTGTTTTTACAAAGGACGCTGTTCCAGAAGTCTCGTGGTTTGTTCAAATACAACTTTGCGAACCTGAGCTGTACCTCCAAAAGAGATTTTCTCGTGGCAACCCTGCCAAACAAGCTTGGAAAAAACTTTTTAAGTCTTTTTCTAATTGTACCATCATGAACAGAGGGCGGAAGTAACAAAGTAACAAACC
>VUQK01044156.1:0-13100 GCA_015106715.1 Bujurquina vittata
GGACTGGGGCCTCAATAACCACGCCCAGGTCCAACCCATGTATGGGCAGCCCATGCTTATACCATGTAGTGTAAATATAGTCAGCCCACATGGGCTTCTCATTCTGGGCCCATTATACTAAAACCAAATGGGTCCCATTTATTTTTGCCCATTCCTATACCATTCCCAGTTAGCCCATGTTAGTGCTGCATAGGGCCCATGCATTTAGCCCAAATTGGCCAACAATATGGGTCCCATTTTGTGTTAACCATATGGGCCTCATGCAGTTTGATCAGAGGAAGCCCATGCCCACTCAGTACCCATGTAGCCCACAATAAAGCCATATGGGGCCCGCCCATGCGTGCTGGCTGGGATGGAGCCGCTATTACATGTAGCAATACTAAAACATTTAACCGACAGCTTCCAATTACACACCTATTGATTAAAGTAGATTTCTCTGTCACCCTCTCACCTTTCCTGTATCCATCATCTGTATCTTCCTTTAACCTTCTTTAGATGACAAGATAGTGGGCCTAAACGGCCCCTAGATCAAACTTTCAAGCCCTGTTCTTAGAGAATCAAAAATTACACTTTGGATGACAACAGCCGAGCAAATTGCTCTACCAAAAGCATCCTGGCTGACAATAATTGCAGTAAAGAGCAGTAATGGCACAGAATTGCACTCGTACACTCTGTACCCTGTGATCAAAAAGACTGTGAAGGCTGTGGTTGGTTTTATAGCATGATTTAACGGCAGAATTGTACACAACCAGGTTTTTGAAAGTTGCTGAAATACACAGGGCTTCCTGTCAGTGTCTTTTCAGTCTTACTTTTGATTAAATAGTTTAATTCCCATCATTTTTTCCATCAAGAAAAAAAAAATCAAAATCAAAAGAAATCAAAGTCAAACATGAACAACAACAGAAATAATTATTCGTCTTAGCACTCTCTGTCCAAATGACACTGATATTTTAATACAGCGAATATAGCACAGCTGACCGGGCACCCCCCCGACACAACTGTGCTTACAAGCGGAATGCAAACGACATAATTGGCTATGTAAAACTCTCGCTCTATTAGATGAGGGGAGCATGGTGCCTGATAGCCTTCATCGCCACTAAAGCTCTTCATTAATCTCCATCCACAAGGTCAAGGAGGTGCCCTGTACAAGACAAATGAATTAAAGCTCTGCTATCAAGAAATGAACCTTGTGTGACCGAACAACAGGGGCTGCTTGCGGGTTTAATGGGAGACTTTGTTATCTCAGTAACCCGCAATGTATGTTTTTTGAAGCTATAGTTTAAAAAGAGAGCATTGCTGTGTTGTAATGAGAAAATCAGTGTTCTGTTAAAATAACCACATATTCATGTTGGGTGAAAGGGTCCATTTTTCTTGCACTTAAGCTTCAAAAATCCAAGAATACTCAACTGCAGTAAACAAAACAACTGCGGGCATTACCAGGGCTTTCATGTGCACAACATCTGACCCTGAAATAATTCCCCCTTCTACCAAAAAAGGGCTTCCACTCAGAAGTAAAGGTTAGCCTCCAAGCCAGCATTTAATGTAGGGGAAATATTGTACGCCTACACAAATAAATCAAAATGCATTTAGGACTGGCCTGCGCTTATTCATAACCCCCCTGAAGCTGCACTGCACACATGTATCTTTGTGCTGTGAGTATTATAAGCTGTGGCCACAAAGCCTGCATTGATCATAGCAGGAATTTATGCTTTCACGACTTTTTCTATCCTCAAAGGTCCCCTAAACTCCCTCGCTGTGTATTTTGATGTGAAACTGCAGGTGCGTGTCCCTTTCCCTTCTAGTTTTTAATTAAGATTTGTTAACAGTGGAGGAAATGAGCACATTTCGACACTCAACTTTTGTAGTTTATCAATAGGTCTAGGTCAGCTGCAGGGCATACACCCTTCTCAAAGACACTCACTTATTAAGGCCTTTAATCAAAAGTGTTTAGCTGATGATAAGATGAGGTTATATTCATGAAATACGCCCCTTTAATAAATCCACTCCCATCTGCCTAAATAGATGTTTTTGAGCTATTACATCTTGTCCTCAGAGGACAAGGGGAATCGAAATCTTAATGGGGCTGGATTATGGCCGTCGTTGTCGGCCGGTTTTAATGACAGACATTTTGCTTTCGAAATGGCCAGAAGAAAAAAAGGGAAAAAAAGGTGAGACTTGCCTGCAGAGCAAGGCAGAGAAAGAAAGCAGCTGGACGTCAGTTGCATGTGTGCCTCTCGCATGCTGGCTTTGCTCAAGTTCACCTGTATGTGCATTTACAGAGGTCCTTATTCAAAACACACACAAAGCGCACGCAAAAGAGTTCTCGTCAGTGCATCAGTGCTTTTGCACATGCACTCCTCGTGATTTTTGCAAGCTCAAATCCATTTTATGGTTTATTGCTTATATAAGGGCTAAACATTTGCTGCTTTTTGATGAGTTATTCTGTTAATATCTGAAAATGTGGCAGGTTTAATGCAATCTTACAAATCTTGCAAACCACTGCAACAATTTTGCAGGCTGGGCTGTTATATGTGCACGACACATCTGACCATCTCTCACAACTTGAGTAACTTTATCTGATGCATTATAAAAGAAACAAAGTAATTATTTAGCAGGTCTGCTTGAATAATTAAAGCAACAACAACAACAGGGATGTAAATGTACTGTAGCTGTACAGGTGCCAGTGTGTGTACATCCCCAAGGACATTTTGTTTGGAACACTGTCCATCATACATTTACTTATAATTTTTTATAATATAGAATATGATTATATATAATTACTATATAATTATTATAGTATTCTCATTCATGCTCACATATGTATATAAAAGGCAGCAGCATTAATTGAGATGAAAAACTGGTCAAGGCCAGTTGAGAAACTTTCTCTCGCTCTCTCACACACACACGCGCACGCACACACACACACACACACACACACGCACAAACACACTCACTCAGTAGAAGTGCAGCTCTATTAAATGAACAAAATCAGCAGGATAACATTGTAAACTGCATTTTTCTACTACCATACATGCACAGCAATCATGCCCCCCACACACACACCTTAATGGTATAATTCAAGCTCTTTGTAGCACATGTTGTATCAATATGATGCCTTTCACATTTACTAAATGAGCAACATCATTTGTTCTGGTACAAGTACTAGTGGTGCATGTGAAGCTCGGTGCCCTGTAGCTAAAAATCATTATGAGTCTATATGCGTGTGTTGCTCCCCAGTGGGAGGGACAGAGATGCACATTTGCCCTGAGCTACTGCGCGGCTAGCGGTTGTTGTTTTACATACACGCATAAATGATTAAATGCAAGCATCCCGTGCTGCAACATGGTTGCAAACTGAATTGATTTCATCATCAACAAAAATGTGGGGTGGGGGAAGTAGAAAAAGACTGATTGTTTAAAAGGGGCATCCACAGAAAATATGGCAAAGCATAATAGGGCTTCCATAATTTTTTACTTAATTTAAAAAACTTTGCATGTCAGTCATGAGTTAGTTCTTTGAATAAGTGATTAAAAATTAATTAGACATTAGGTGAAATACTTCCTTCTTAAACTAAAGAAAAAAATTAATATTATTGTGGAGTGGAAGTTTTAGCCACACCAGGCACCACTTAACATCGGCAGCCCCGGAAAGACATTTCAGGTAACCTGAGCTCAGTGGGCAAAAGCTCCCACAGAGCGCCCGACAGTGTTTGTTTATTGTTCCAACAACTGGTGGTAATGTCACACCTCAATGTGTAACTTATCCTTGACACCTTACACACTGGCTTGATGCCCTGTGGTGGTTTAAGAACACCACTGGGCCTAGTTGCCGTGTCCTGACGAATGACACTCACTAGCAAGGTGACTCAGTGCCTGCCCTGTTGTAAATTGCACTACTTCACATCAGATTGATCGCAGTGAGCGTGTTTCTGTTTGAGGGTGTGCGCCCGCTCTTGTCCTGCCAGTCTTTCTTTTTCTTTCTTTCTTTCTTCCTCCCTCTCTGGTTAATTGGTTAATGGCATGCATGACATCAACCTGAAGAAAACTAAAACAAAAATAAGCACCGTATTCATGGCTTGTCTACAGCAATAAAGGCTCTGGTTAAGTTGGCAGCATGAGAAAATGAAAGTCAACACTGCTTTCTGGAGTACACAAAAGGTGCAGTCTTTGTCTGATGTGTAAACAGGAGCAGTTAACTGAATTAGCATTTCATTTCTTGATTTGCATTTCATTTAAAAACATACAACTGAACAAAACTTCAAATACAATGTAAAATGTGATGTTTAGCCCGTGAACTTGTTTGGGCAGCCAACTTGACTCTGAATTTTCCTTCCGCAATAACATTTATTAGTGTGCTCTCATAGATTTTACTTGGGTGGGTCACTCAAGTATTTCTTTCCCTATTTGTCAGCTTACATGTTTCAGATCATCAACCAAACTTTAATATTAGACAAAAACAACCCCAGTAAATGAAAATATGCAGTTTTTAAACAATGATTTTATTTATTAAGGGACAAAAAAGCTGTCCCAACTAATGTGAATCATGAATTAACTGATCAACCACATTTATTTTTAACGCTGAGTTCATTTCCACTAACGACACACAGGCGTGATTACTGCCAGACATGCTGAATCAAGAAATCACTTAAACAGAACCTGTCTGACAATCTGCAGTCGGCTACAAGATCCCGCAAGCTGCACATCGTGCTACAATCTAAAGAAAAGCAAGGACAGCGGAGAAACAAATTCACTGAGCTTTATCAGTCTGGGAAGGGTTACAGAGCCATTCTCTAGTGTTGGAATTCTAACAAACCACGATGAGAGCCGTTATCCACAAATGATGAAACCCTGGAACAGCGGTGAACCTTCCCAGGAGCAGCCGGCCTGGCAAAATTACTCCAAGAGAGCGCTGACGACTCATCGAGGAGGTCACAGAAGAACCCAGAACGTTATCTAAAGAACTGCAGGCCTCACTTATTTCTAAGTTCAGAGTTCATGATTCAACAACAAAATAGAGACAAAAATGGGAGAGTTCCAAGGTAAAAACCACTGCTGAACAAAGAGGGCACAAAGACTCTTGATGATGGGCAAGACTTTGGGGGAAATATTCTGTGGACTGACGAGACTAAAGTTGAACTTTGTGGAAGCTTTGAGTCCCGTTACATCTGCATAAAACTTACACAGCATTTCATACAAAGAACGTTAAACCAACAGTCAAACATGGTGGTGGTAGCGTGATGTCTGCGGCTGCTTTGCTGCTTCTGGAAGACTTGCTGTAATTAATGAAACCATGAATTCTGCTCTCTACCAGCAAATCCTAAATGAGAATGTCCAGCTATCAGTTCACGTTCTGAAGCTCAGGCGCACTTGGGTTACGCAGCAGGACAAGGATCTGAAGCACACCAGCAAGTCCAAATCTGAATGGCTCAAAAAAAAAAAAATAGATAAAGGTTTTAGAGTGCCCTAGTGAGAGTCTGCAGTTAAATCTGACTGAGATGCTTTGGAATGACCTTAAACAGGCAATTCATGCAAAAACCCTCCAGTGTGGCTGAATTAAAAGATTTCTGCAAAGAAGAGAGGCTCAAAATTTCTCCACAACAATGTGAAAGACTCATTCACAGTTATCATAAATGCTTGGTTGCAGTTCTTGCTGCCAAGAGAGGCACAACCAGTTATTAGGTTTAAGGGGCAATTACTTTTTCACACAGGGGCAGGTAGGCCCCTGTGTTAATAAACAAAAGCATCATTTAAATACTGCATTTAAATTTACTCAGTATATTTTTGTCTAATACTAAAACTTGTTTGATGATCTTAAACAAAAAGTCTGACAAATATGCAAAGAGAAGGGTTGGAATTTGTCATTATGGATGTTTTGATTATGGGATGAGTAATTTATTTATTGTTAAAGGTATTTATGCACACCGGCTTGCACCTTTTTTGGGGGGAAGGATTGTTTCTCTTTGTGTCTCTAGTTTACAAGTAGCCAGCATCATAGACATCTTTGCAAAACATTTACAAAACCTCCAAAACTCATACTAGCAAAACAGAATTAAAATTAAATTGTTATAACTATTTAGAGACCTCCACCAGTGCAGCAGGAAAATCTAGCTAATGAGGAGAGAGATTAGGAGAGGAGGGCGAAGGGGAACGTGTGAGACAGACACACACCCTCCACGCCACCCCAGCCACCACCACCATAAACAGAGTCTAATTGTGTGGCAAACATTGTTTTCCCAACATGCTCTAATCATGGCGCCGCACTTAAATTGTCAGGGATCTGCTCGCCCCGCCCGGCTAAAAGCTACAGTATGATATGGCTCGCCTCTACGGCCGGCACAGCTGTTGCTGCTCATATAGCACTTCAAAAGCCCCACCTCTACATCAAAACGTCCTTTTAAAAATGCTGTTATTGTGTGAAAACAACTTGGACCAGCATTTCCAGAAACTTCATGCAGAGCCAACTGATTTAGAATTGTGGCAACTTCAAGGGGAAGTGGCCCTCAGTAATACTGACGGGTGACAAGGTAAAAAAGAAAATAAAAAATAAAAATCCCAAACCCTTGATGTCTGAAGTGAGGGGATGCAGTTGCTGTTGAGGGGCTTTTTTCTGGGAATGGTTTATGTCCACTTTTCCCCTTAAAGGAAATGGGAACCGCAAATCAATACAAAGCAAATTACCAAGACTCTACATGCTGGTTATTCTGGTTATTTTTACTTTTTTTTTTTAAATCAAATGACATAAAGTTGCTAACTCTTTACTCCAATTAGCTTTTGCTGTTTCCTGTCATTACACCGTTAATGCAATAAATGCAGATATTTCAGCAGGGCTGAGACAGCTTCCTTTTTATGTGATGAAAAGTTTTTTTGACTGTACGCTGCACAGTTGTGAAAGCTGCGGTAGTTTACGCTACAGTATTACGCACCAACAAAGTCACTCAGACACACTCACAAGGCAATTATAATAGCAGCTCGGCTGCTGTGGCTGTTACTGTAACTACAATAACAAACATATAAAGCATGTCCTCTGAAAGAACCCAGAACAAAGTCAAACACTGCATCCATCAGTTTGTCCTATTTTTGGACAAACAAATTTGTGTGTTCGGTTGATGGGACAGACAGTTATGATGGCAAATTTTCCTACTGTTCATTTTTGATGTACTTTATGTAAAAAGCTTTATACTGGCCACAAAATTAAAATGGAATTTGAAGATATTTACAATGAAAGTGACCCAGTCTAATATTGTCTTACATGTACCAATGTTTTCCACACCAAACTATTAGATTTAATGGTAAAAACAAAACAATGTTGCTCTTGCAGAACAGAGATTGCTTTACTTACTCTGCACTCCAAATCATTAGCTGAGAACATATCAGGATGTTGTCATTTGAACGGCTTCTCTAAATATCTCATACCTGAATCAACCTCTGAGAAAAAGTTTCCTTTATCCTTTTAAAACTGTACTCCAGCGTTTATTATTTTGATGAAGACCAATGTGTTTCATAATTAGCCTTCATTGTTTTCTAAATCAATTCTACCTCCTCTGCCTTTGGTGTTTCTTATCAGAAGCTCTAATTTCAGCATCCACTGTAATTAACTTTAATTGGTGATTGGTTAAAAAACAAGTTGTGATATGCTTTCTTCTCTTTCAAGGACAAGCAGCCAATAACCGAATCTTGTGAATATAGACGCTGTAAAAGCAGGCGTGCATTACACATCCAGATATAAATGCACACAGGGGAACAAAAAGGCTCACACACAGACATACAAAAAGAACACAGAGTTTATCTAGCAGATAGAAACAGCTCTATTTGGGCATTGGCTCCGAGCACTAGAAGATAACATTGGAAATTAGAGCGTATAAAAGCTTCCCCACTGGGAGCACCATCGATGGGTTTACTGGCAATTTTTATCCAGTGTGTGTGTGTGTGTGTGTGTGTGTGTGTGTGCACGTTTGTGCGTGAGTACTGTATGCATGAGTACTGTATGTATGCGTATGCACACACTATATGAACACTAAGCACTTGTGTGTGCTTGAACAGGTGTACATGCATCTATGAGTTTGTGTGTGTGTGGCTTGCATCGAAGTGGGAGAGTGGAAGCATCTGGAGAGTTATCCGGAGCCCCCCCCCCCCCTCCTCATCCTCTCTGTATGCCTCTCGCTCTCATTTTCTTTTCCCTCCAGTTCGCTCCCTGCCGTTCTTTCTCGTGGTTTTATTTGAGGCAGAACTCAATTCCTCAATTCCACACCCTGAGTGCTGTTGATAAGGGCCCTGCTCGCTGCACTCGGGGCCCCAGAGAAGGACACAGCATGCCCACAGAATGGCGGAAAATAGAATTCCTCAAGACAATGAGGTCCATTTGTAGAGTTAAGCCACATGAAAGGCCCATATTTAGGCAGCCGCTGTTTCTGCCTCCATCTCCCTGTTTCCCCATTGTGAGCCAGAGAAAAATAAAAGCTTATTAAGTGAAAGAAAAATAGCAAAATAAATGTTTTGGCCCCATTAATTAGCACCGAAGCCAGAAGAACTGCTAACGTTTTTACACTGCATGCATTCTTTCTTTTTTTATTATTATTCCATACGCATTTTATTGTATGGATGATTGAAACATACTTTTAGAGGTTTTTCTCTATAATGCATTGCCTCAAAATAACAAAACAGTAATTACACATCATTATGTGGATGAAATCAGGACTACTGTTTTTATGAGCTGAATGCATCAGCTAAATGGAACATAAATTGATAAAAAAACAAAAAAACAAAAACCCAAAAAACCAAGGAATGATGCATTCTTCTCTAATGAATGATGCTAGAATACTTTTTTGTTTTGGTGCCAATCAGCGCTGTTTGTTTCCCATATTGCTCGGAGGAGAAAATTGAGTTATAATAAGATAAATAAATGATATACATTTAGAAATGTTATTTAACACAATGTGGCTGTAACTCTAAAAAGCAGCGTAATCAAATTCTGCAAAACACACTGTAAATATGATAAAAGTACAAAGCTGCTAATTGATAACATGATTAGCTTAATGCAACATAATCAGCGTAAATGGGATGTTACACTCAGGCATTGGCCCATGTGTGCTCACTGAAGCAGACCACCATTACTTCTAGTTATTCCTCATTAACTATTTGTCCCACTGATTCCTCCAGCGGTGCGGTAAATGGAACAGACCTCGCTGAACGCCTGCGAGCAGCCGCTTTGACTGGGAAGTGTCATCGTCCTCCAACAACACAACGCCATCTCACGTGAGCGAGCTCAGTGGGTACCCCATTTGTCGCATGCTGTCCATTTTTCTACCCGCCACAATCTGTCATACTTGTTCCTCCGCCTCCCTCTTGCATCAATCCATTGTGATACAGTGCGACAGAGTGTTCCTCCAGACCTGAATCGGTATTGCGCATCAAATGAACAACGTCTTCAAAGGAGTCGCTGTCACAAGGCCTGCTGGTGGCAAATCCACCAATGCTGCTCTGCTCTCCTGTGGAGCACAGACATGAATGCCAGGTCCTCTCATTTCACTCAGGTGCCATTATGTGCTTCACCTGAACTTCCATTTGGTAAGATGGGACCTCCTGGTGGCCATAACCAAAGAGTGTCAGCACCAAACCGCTGCTCGCAGTAGGCTCATCATTTGTGTCCTGGAGAAACCTCACAGACTGACAGTGCATAGGTTTAACTCAGGCTCTGCGTCTTTGACTTTCTGTGACCGACAGTAAATAGAGCTTCTTACACAACTGAGAGTGCGAGTCGATGCAACAACTCTAAGCCAACAAGCTCTAAAGTTTCCTAGAATTTTTCTCTTTTTTTTTTTGGCAAACAGAGCAAAAATATCCCATCCAATTTCACTGCAGTGCTCGAAAACAAAACAAAACAAAAAAAAAAAGATGGAAAAATATGAGGAAAAAGATTATGTACAGGTGGGTCGGAGGGGCTCTGTTTTCTGTGTCAGTGCTTTCTTCTGTCATTCCTATGTAAAGAAAATTGCTACCGACAATCTGAGTTTAGCATAACTGCTAAGAAAACCTTCAGGATGATGGTGAAAACAGTTGGGGCCTAAGCCCCCCCATAAGCCAGCCCTTATGCTGCTCTTTAAGTGATATTAAACAGATATGTGTTAAAAAAAAAATCCACTCTTCAGTCAGTTTGGCATGTACTGCATTTGGTGCATGAATTTAATTGGACGAATAAAAAAATGTGACTGGATGATGTGATGATAGGACCGACTGAAAAGTCAGGGAAAGTTACAGCAATTCATCCCAAGGGGAGCGTCAATATCTGCGCCAGACACCATGGTGATCTGTACAATATTTGCCCAGACATTTCACATAAAGCCACAAATGTCAACATTGCTGTAGAGCTAGAGAAACAATTCTAAGGATTTTCAAAGTCAGGAAAGGTTTCTATAAAATTTCTCAAGAATCCACAGAATCGCATATTTAAGTCTGGACAAAGTGGACTGACAGACCAGTATTGCCACCCTAGAACCATGCATCCAGTGAATTGCCATTACCAACTCTAATCACTCCCATAGATACAGCTAATGAGCCTTGATTACACTTTGTTGCAGATGTGAACAGGTGGAAACGCCGTGGCCCAGCAGTCATTCAGGATATACTTCTTTGTAAGTCTGCCGCATGGGTTGCATAATTAGTTGGTGCACCATAAGCTAAAGTCTCAAATGCAGTCACACAGACCCACACACTCACTATCTGATGATGAAATCGACATCACTCCGGCTGTAGGTGCCCTCCTCTACCTAGTCATAGCCCAAAAGGTTCATTAGTATCCATTCTAAATGAAACAAAGGAGATGCATAGGAGGAAAACTGTGATCAAGTACATGTGTAGCAAAGTCAATCAGATTGCAGCATGTTGCAATCTCAGTGAGTTTAAAAGCATATACAAAAAAGTGTGGAGACCACACCAATGATGTTCAAGATCCCAACAGTATGGAACTCTGTCTCACTGAATAGATAGAGAAGAGATAAACAGAACAAAAGAATTACAAATAAACAAGCCAGTTGGTTAAACTATAAGGCAAAATAATGAGAAGATGAGCAAACACGCCAGAAGGCCAAACAAAACAATAAAGAGCAAGGCAGCAGTGGCAAACACACTTGCAGGTGAATCTACAAAAGAGAAAACAGGCATTAACTGGGCTCACCATACAGCATACTAAAATTATACATTTTTATGTTGGGAAGCTACTCACCGCCTCTGGTATTGGACGCTAATGCGCACAATCACTGAAACTGGGCAGGACAACAATGGCGTTGCACAAACAATATGTTGAGCCAGAACAGCAGATCAACTCCAAAAATGTAAGGCAGATAACAAGGTATGCAATAAAAATGCCAACGTGTGCATCACTTTGATCTACCTATCTGGAACTACCAGCTACACAAAGGTACCAGGAAGGCTAAAATACGAAGATAACAATGGCAACAGGTTACTTGTATCATTTGGCCCTGATTAGGGAAGTAGGACTGAGACTGTGTGCACAAAAAATGCCTGCAGACTGTGAGATTTCACAAATCTTATAAGCTTAGCACAATCCACACTGCATCACATGGAAATGATAAACCTGTATGACATCAGATTTGATGTATGTGGCCTGTACAGTGATACAGACGTGCTGATTTGTCGGGTACAATACATGGCTGCAATCCATCTGTGGTTTCTTTTCATGCTGCATCCTCAGTGATAACAGCTGGAGGACACGCCATACAAACAAAGCTTCTGCAGCCACAACTCAGTGCGACTTTCTTCTTTGTTAGAATCCCAAACATTTTTGCTCCATCCATGTTGTTGTTTTTTCACAGTGTCTTGTTGATCATCCTTTGGCTGGTTTGTGGAAGTAGTCGGTGGCAGCAATCACATTGCTGGATGGTTCTGCTCAGACACGAAAAATCTTCATCCCTGGCCGTCTCTGGTTGAAAGATCATTGCAAGAGCCAAATTTGAACCTCTTTTACTCTGCAACATAGGAGTCGTGACTAAACACATCACCACGTTTCTTTCACACTGATCTTTGTTTAACTTGGATAGCCCCAAATTGCACAGTTCATGCCTGGCATAGTACAAGTTATAGTGTATTTACCTGCTCAAGGGCGTGCCTACATGTTGGAAAAGCTTTTCTCAGCTTTTCTTCTATACACTGCATTTCATAAAATAGTTCAGGCTGTGTTCAAGGATAAAGGCGCTCATACAGAATATTTACAGACTCAATACTTTTTAACTTATACTTTACTTTTGCCATATATACTCTATTTCCATTTGTTTGCACATGCTTCAATAAATCACAGGTATTTTGGGCAGACGCAGTCAGAGACCTGCGAGCTCAGAAAAGTGAAGAAAAAGTTCACCAGCAAATAGTTACGACCACAAAAGTTTATTGGTGAATGGTTGATTGTATTAAATCAATGTAAATTTCTATGTCATGTCTATAGAGAGAAGATAAATAGGAGATACATAGATGATTCTTTATAATAACCATTATTAAGAGAAGGTAAAATGAAAGTTAATAAAAATTTTACTTACATACTTACAGTATATATTTTTTTAAATTAATACTGCCTAGTTGCCTCACACTGAGAGCAGTGAGAACTCGCTATTGCTGTGAATAGAGTGTCATGGAAATAAAGTTTTAAAAATCAATTCAACATTTATTAGTGATAGTTATTATAAAGTGTTACCATTCTTTTCTACTTCAAGCCCATTTAAGTTAGGTTAAAAGAACGCCAAATGGTCTGGCTCTTCAGCTTCTTTCATTTTACTCCTCATCCTCCCCCTCCTCCCTCATTATTTCCTCCCATGAGAACTGCGGCTGAGACAGCCTCGTAATTATGCGTTTTAATGGCCCTTAGACCTGCTACGCTCACACAGGTCTCTATATGCAGCGCTGCCAGCTCCTTCTGATGCATTCATGCTGCCTTTTGACATCTTCACACAGAGTGATGGGAAAAGAAGAAGAGACAAACAGGATTCTGCATTTATCTGTGTTTTGTGTATGTGTGTGTGTGTGCGTGTGTGTGTGCGTGCGTGTGTGTGTGTGTGTGTGTGCCTTTTGTTGGTGTGTCCGTCCGTGTGTTTGTGT
>VUQK01044159.1:23800-41204 GCA_015106715.1 Bujurquina vittata
CCTACCAGGAACCCCCCACAACAAAAAAAAAAAAAAAAAACACCCGCTAAATATCCAAAAGCTCTCATCCACACCAGTGACGTCAACGCAAACACATTTATTCTCCCCTTTGAGCTTCATTTAAACACCTGGACCATCAAAATTCGCAATTTAAAACAATCTGAAAATAATTTCAGACGCCACAAAACAATGAATTATCAAAAGATAATTGAAATGTTGATTATTTCTTGACCTTGAAACGATCGACTCACTACGTCACGCCCCGCCGCCACACTATGGCACTGCAACATGAGCGAACGCGGCCTCAACGAGAGGAGCCTGAACCGGAACCAGTCAGAAATTCAGGTAAGCTTCTCTCAGCTGTGGGGGTCCAGCTGAGGGGGGCAAGAGGCGCCCACAGGAAGACCTGTGCAACGGTTTCATTTCAGCGTCGTTTCATATGATTTTCCAACAATTAGCACTGCTTATAGAAAACGTGTAAACCAATCATGCTCCGAACCAGGAAATCCGGTTTTTCAGGCTTTGATGTGCCTGAAATCACTCGCTGCACACTATTTAAAATGCATGCTAATTTGTGCTCTCTGTAATACTTTCGTCACCGTTTCTGTGTATTTTTCACATCATTGAATTCTGTCAAAATGAGCTCATAAAAACTCTAAACATGAAATCCTCTGTTTAGAAAAGCAGGACAGCCAGGGTGTTGGTGGGGCAGCCTTCCTCTGGTGAGTCCCACACACACACGCACACACACCGCTTTCTGAAAACATTCTCACTAAATTCAGCACTTACTGAATTTCTCCAAAAATACGTTTGGAAAAAATGAAACTAATCCTTGCAGAATGTGTGTAAGCAGCAATGGGAAAACAGGCGTTTTGTAATTCACTGTCATATGCTCTCTCTTTCTAGATGCTTCCGAGCTATTTTCTTTGTTTCAGTAGAGATCGTGAAGTGTCAAATTCGTTCCCTCTTCCACATAAATCATATTGCTATAACCACTGAATGCTATCTGAACACCGCTGGAGTTAAATGCAACATTTTGGGATTTCTGAATGTTGAGTTCATGCAACAATAGCTCTGTGTATAGAATCTTAAAAACTTAATTTAGTCAGTATAGTATCGTATTTCAAACAAACAACAATGCTGGATTGGTTGCTAGTTGAACTGAACTACTTAAACCAGCTGGGAGAGCTTGGTGGCAAAGACTCGAGCAGGGAAGACAGTCATGGGTTCAAATCTAATTTGCCTCGTGCGTAACACAAACTGAGGGGAAGCTGCTGAGTGGCAACAGAAACTCCCAGGCCAACGCTGTGCCTGGAAGGGAGCTTGTTAACTGCGCACATAACTTCCCTCATTGTACAACAGGCCTTCTTCCACCAGTAACACTGTGAGCTACTCTGAAGTCTGCAGAGTTGGTGCAAAGAACAGTAACGTCCGTGCCAGAGAATCCTCTTTGAAATTAGCGTTGCAGGCTAACCGTTTAGCGTGAAAACCTCTCCTGCATTAAAAAGGTTTGAAATGACTCTGTTTTCTCTCAGGCGTTTGCTTCTGGTGTGAAAAAAAAAATGCTCTTATTTATTCAGAAAATTATATTTTAAACCGCAACTGGCATAAAGCCATACATGTGTATGGATTAATATTGAAACAGGTAATGGTGAGTAAGCAAGGCGGTTTTGAACATCGCCTGTCGCAGGTAGGAGCGGGAAAGAAAAAGCATTTTGGCGCTATGGTGGTGTTAGGAACGAAGGCCTCGACCATTATCAGCAGTTCTATGGAACAAACTGAACAAAATCTCTGAGCAGAATTATGCACAGATCTTTCTGCTGCATGAATTTGAGGAATGAAGATAGGAGGAGATCTGGGAAATTGTTCGGTCTAGTCGAGTTCCTAAACTGGAGCCGGACCCTGCTCACACCACCTTTAACTGATTGTACCAACAACCTGCAGCCCGCACAAAAAGGAGCACTCTTCTCACACTCCACTGTAGGCTGCTGACCTCATTATTTAATATTGTCACAGTCAAGTTTTCTGCACAAACAAGTGTTCTCCCGTTGCACGTTTCCCCATCAGGAGGGCTGGAACCAGAGTCTAGAAACCTCAAAGTTTGAGTCTACACTTCAGGGAGGTAACTGTGTCATCCTCAGTGACTTCAATCTGGGAGCAGGGACTTACTTGCTATGAGGACACGGGGCCATCGGAATGAATGCAGACCCAGGTATCAGTGCAGCAGTGTCTCCTTGTTAGAAATCATGACATGTCCAAATTTCAAACAGACAGTTTTCATTTTCTCGGTGTGTGTGTGGAACTCTTGTGATGGAGATTTTCCTCGGCATTATCATCTGTACGCCTGGAAATATTCAGTACTGTAAAGTGTTTGCAAGAACATGTTGAAATAAAGCGGCTTTCATGTGCAAACTGCATTTTCCTTTCTGTCCTTGTTGCTGACGTTCTTCTGGACGAAGTGGCGCATCCTGCCATGTTAGAAGTTATTTTCATTATTGGGGCATTTTGCATATCACCCTAAACAAACGCACCCATGCTGTTGACAAATGCGGTAACCATTTTCATTTTGCAACATGCCGAACATTTGACTTTTAAAGTTTTGCCGATTAACAGAGACACAAACGTACGCTCTCACTTCTCCTCCCTCTCAGAACAAAGAGCACAAGTTGCCCATAAAAAGTCCCTTTAACCACCCTTTACTGCCTGTTACAAAACACGGTACTAATTAGCAGTGGTGCTACGTGCTGATGGTCACCGCTGTGGTTAAAATGTGAACGGGACGTTTAGAAGCAATCAGAGTGAAGACAAAAAGACAGTTTAGTTTTCTCTACTTTGTTTTTTCGCTCAGTGTTTTACTAAACCCAACAACAAGAAGGATGATCATGCTTTTTGACTGCGCATTCAGTGACTGAGCCGGGACATGCGACAATGCAGGCAGCCCAAGAGCACTCACACATGTAGCACTGCAAAAGTACATTTTTGAGATGTTAACAGTGCATTGATTTTTTTTTGTGCTATTCAAATATTCTACTGAGGACAAACTGTCAGACAAACTCAGTCTTTATTTCTGCAGGCAAAAAAAAAGAAAAAAAGAGGAAAGTACAGATTTTAAAGATCTTGAACTAGGCAGGAAGGAGATTTGGGTCAAAAGTTGTTAATGTACAAAATTCAGCGTGACGAGTACACAAGCCTCCATTGCTGCGCTCAATTAAAATTTACTATCTGGAAAGGCAGAGTGGGGAATATATCTAAATGATTTCAGAAAACATATCTCGATTACACTGTAAACATCTAAATTACTCCAGCAAAGCAGTAATAGTGTCATCTCATTACCGCGTCCTTTGTCAAATCTGATTACATGAAAATCAGAGGCATGAAAGGAGCAAATGTAATCAAAAAACACTAAGCGGGAGGCCACGAGCGCAGCAACACACTCTTACAGAGGAAGAAGGAGCTCCTGGATGAAACCTTTTTCTTTTTCCCCTCTGTCGGCACTCCCTCGCTCAGACAATAGGCACACACAAAGCTTCAGAAACACACACAGAGGATGGTGGCAGCTGGGGGAGCAGCAGCCATCGACTGCTGAACAGCAGCCTGTGTGAGCTGGCCGCAGCAGGGTTACTCTCCTACTGGAAATTTAATACTGAAAACAATGGACGTCTCCCCCTGATCCAGATATATCAAAATATTCAACTGTATTTTATCTGTTCTTTATTTAGTTCATGTCTGAGCAGCCGCTTAAAACAGCTGCTCCCCTTTAAAGTAATGAGTTTTCAAAAGTCTGCGAGAAACGAGTCCAGGTGTTTCCACCCAGACATGAACACAATTTGAGGGCAAGCAGGACAATCACTTGCATTTTCGGAATGATTTTAGAATTGAAATGGTCAAATTTGAATTAAGCGGAAATCCGCGCAGCTGTCAGCAGCTTGAAAATTCAACCCTGAAAATGAAAGCCTAACAGCGGCTGCAGCTGACTGTGAGCAGCAGCCGTACGAGACGAGGAAAACAAAAAGCATGCGGACCACAGAAACGCAAATCTTTTGATTTGTTATCAGGACACCACATCGGCGTGCAAGTGTGATGCTGGACAGGCCCGGCGGAGGAGGAGGAGGAGGAGGAGGATGGCAGCAGGCAGGTGGTCGGGTGGGATGGACGCCAGAAGAGAGGCGGGGAGGCCTAGGGGAAGTTGGTGGGGAAGAGGCTGAGCGGCTGGCTCTCGTTGGTGGGCAGGGGTGAGCGGTAGCCTTCGAAGTTGCGTGGGATGCTGCCGCTGGTGGAACCAGAGCTGTTACTGAGGGTCTCAATGCTGCCCTCCCTCTGCAGCTCTGCAGTGAGACAGAGAGAGGAAAGGCAGAGTTAGAGGCTGCAGACAGCCTATTCTGAAACACAGCAAGCAAGAGTCCTGGCTAATCAACAACCAGACCTACATGTGGCACCTCTGTGCGCCTCCGTATGGTTTATTCACTGCGCTTTATTATTTACTCAGTTTTTGTGTTTAATGGGATTACTGCCAACGTTTCAGGGCAAGAACTGATAGTTTTCTCCTAAAAGAAAATGGTTCTCATAATCTAGATCCGGCATTCTCAAATTTGTAATCCCTGAGAGGCTGATTTAGGGAGCCAACATGTGACTGAGGGCCGCACAGGAAAATGCACAAATCAAACACTGTTAGTTTGTACTTTTAACAAGACACAATAACATACGAGATCAAGTCTAAACATTACAGCAGATGTGTGTCACGGCACACATCTGTGTACCACTAAACATTTTACTTTACTTACCTACTTTTTATAGACGGTATAAAGGAAAAGGGATTTTTAGACAACCCAGAGATTCCAGGAGTTTCCCCTTGCTCAACCACCATTACTCATCACACCACTATGAACCTGCTTTTGTGTCAGACCCAGATGAAATCCACATCTGTGGGACTAACCCACAGCATGAGTGGACATCAGTTATTCTGGGACACAACTAAAGTCTCTCAGCATTTTTCTCTGGGTGACAAAGGGCATATTTCTGACATGTCACATGGCTCCACAGCCCGCTCAGCATCCCTCACTGTGGACCGAGCTGCCTTGGTAAGGGATCCCTCCATAAGG
The DNA here is from genome assembly GCA_015106715.1 of Bujurquina vittata. NCBI lineage: Eukaryota > Metazoa > Chordata > Actinopteri > Cichliformes > Cichlidae > Bujurquina > Bujurquina vittata. Next base: position 28,900 of record VUQK01044159.1, read on the forward strand.
AACTCATTACTGTTATTATATGCTGTAAACCATATCCGTAGATATGTGGACGGGGATGGCGTGCACGTAAATGGCAGCACAGTATTAAGACTGTGATGCATGTAGCGTATAGTGGCATCCATCAGGCGTCTAGCTGGGTTTAATCTGCTGTTGCTTCCTGCCGGCTCTGCTGACATTGGTCGACGCCCTGAAAACACAGCATTGCGCATCTTTGACGGAGTGCGGCTGTCATCGACAAATTGAGAGCAGGATTTGATAATGCATTTACGGGAGGAGCGCACATGGTCACTGCTCCTGTGGTAGACTAGAGGGGATCAAATATTTGAACTGGACAGACTTTCAGGGACACACTGATACTTGGAATGAGTAGAAGATCAAAGTGGCTTTTTTTAAATAAGATCAGATGGAAACAGAAAGAAGGACTTGATGACTCAACCATTTAAAAAGGAATGATTGCATATTTATTCCAGTACAAGGTCATTTGTTGACACTAACTGTTGCATTGCTCCTGCATTACACTCAACATGGCCTGAGATGCATCATTATTGGCAGAAAACAGTAAAACTTCTCTTATTCTCACACATCACCACAAAACCTTTTTTTTATAAAAACGAGCACATATATTTTTGCACTTTCCATTCCCATTCTTGCCTTTTTTCTTAATAAATAAGCAATGTGCATTTCATTACCCCTCAATACCTGCAGACCGCTCTGTCATTGTCTCCATTAACATTCATCAGCGGTGCTAAGCAATCTACGAGAAATCTGCATATATGTATTTGCTCTCTGAAGCACTTTGCAGCTTGCAGAAATGTTTACTGCATTCACATGAAGTTCACTTAAAGGGGAAAAGAGAACTTTTACAGACACTGCTTTTGTAAGCATCCTCACATTTAGTTTCCAAACCCTTCAGCACTATCCCTGATGAGCAACGAGAGGAGTGTACTTTGGCCATTTTTTTGTGTCAGTGACACGACACCGACGACCAGTAATGAAAATGAGAAAAAGAAGGTAAACACAACATCAAAATTCAAACGCAGAGGTTCTGCGGCTGCTTCTAGGTGTAATCTGCTGCGATCTGCAATGTTTTCTGGCATTTGTATAAAACTGTTTCCACTGCTTGAGTTTTTACGGCGCCAGAATGACATGCTATGAATTCCTCCTGCTGCTCCAAACGACGTTGAACTGCTCTCTCAGAAACTAACTGCAGAACACGTTATTGACCTTGAGATGAACAGAAATCCTAATTTGCTTAAGAGTCACTTTAAATTCATTCTGTGCTGACGGCAAAACTGCAGCATGTGTTTAATGTGTCCTTGTGTCCTGCAGATGTTCAGGAGCTAATGTGGATACTGTCTTGGTCATGGTGGCTGTGCGGGAAGTGGAAGCTTCTTACTTTAGTTCAGGAAACCCAATACAAACCGCAACTGTTATTATTTCAGCTAACACGCAATGTGCCACACTGTGGCCCGCTCCACCCCCTTCCTCTTTAACTCCCTCATAGTACACTGGGCAGAAATGCTGCAGTAATTCCAAACAGAGGCGAGGACTGCTGGTTTACGCGGCTCTGGGTTCAGATGATGTGACTGTTGCTTCATTCAAGGGGTTAATTAGTATGTGGGGGAAAACACAATGTATGATGATACCGGTCTATAAATACTGCCTTGCTAGTAGCACGAGGCCAGTGTACATGCTTAAAGGATGTGGAAAATAGCCATAAATGTTAAATAAAAACATAAAACAATGATAACACCTAGTGGCAACCTCTGCGGTTCAAAAGGGTTAAAAACGCAGTCGCTGTAATGGCCACTTGAGGCTGGCTCTGTGTGATTTATGCAGTTTGTTGCTGATACCTCAGCACTTCATCCTCTTATCGAAATACCTTTGAGTCCAAAAAAAAAAAAAAAAAAAGAATTCAGTACAGTAGAGCAGGCAACTTTAAGCTGAAATTTCAAGATGTGAAGTCCAGGAAACTGTTGACAATGATGTTAGAGGTCAGTTGCTTTCTATATGACACATTCATGAACACACAATATCTCAGTGTACACCACAGTGCTGGGGTTTATCTATAAGAGTCTGGATCCTCTGTAATGGTTTCATGGCTCTAGGCAAATCTAATGAAACCTCCTCATCTCCATATCATGGTGAAACCCAGGGGGAGGACCCAAAGGAAAAAAAAAAACAACCCAAAAACCTCTGTTAATGCTATTTTTCCATCACAGCTTCCATTCTTCCTACACCACTGACCAATACTTCTCGGCCCTTACCTTCCCAACTAGCCTTTTCGCCACCCCCCAGTTACTCAGCTGGATCTACAATGTTGCTGTGTTATTGTAGGCGATGTAAGCTGCTGAACACCCCAGTAAAGCCGTAAAGGCCCTTTCTAGTGCGGGCTAATCCACCTCATTGTGTGACGCCCACCAGCTATTCAACACGTCTTAACCTCTCACGCCCCCGACACAATCCCCGGGCGCTCTAATGTCGGGGAACTTTTCCTCTGGGGCTGAAGTCACAAGGTAAAGTAATATGATTATTTACTAGGCACTTTTGTATGATGTGATGTGTAGATAATGCTGTTCTGGAGTGAAGCCAGATAAGAAATGGAAACTATCTGTGTTACTATGTAGTGGCTTATCTATAAAAATGTAAAGCACAAGGCAGATGGGACTCTCTGAATGTAGCATGGACTATTCTGAGGAAAAGAAAGCTCTAAAATAGTGACAAAAATCAAACGTTATTGACCAGGAAAGCTGTGTGTCCTTTGTCTCAACGTGTTTGGGACATCAACAGATTTGAAAAAGCTGTCAGTCAAACAGAGAAACGTGTCATAGCTGGAGACAATGGGCAGTTTTTTGATGCCAGAGGGGTATGAATGCAGGGGCCGGGGTTCTCGGGAGTACAGAACAGGGAGGAAAACCGAGCTGTTTTGGGAAATTTGTCCTCCCACAATCCAACAGACACATAACAACACGGCAGCAAGTTAATACCTCATCAGCTATACAGAGGGAATGGTCAGAAAGGGTCCAGCCTGCACCCTTGGCTGTGAACAGGCTTAATCCTCTTACACTCTCACATAAACACATGCAGACTCCAGCATACACACTTTCATTTTTATTCACACAGACTAAATCTGTGCTCACAACACACACACAGTTTAGAGTTTTAATTGTGAAAAGTCATCCAATCTTTTCACAATTAAAACTTCCTCTACACATTAAGTGGTGTTATTTAAATTTTGCTCATCACCTCTACTAGGGCTGGGCGATATGGACCAAAAGTAATATCTCGATATATTTTAGCTGAATGGCGATATGCGATATATATCTCGATATTTTTTCTTCCCAAAAGGTGTTAACAAACAGGCACTTCTGAGTCAAAGCTACATGTCCCAAATGTCACACAGACATTTTTGATTAACATTCAGCTGTAGATATACATGAGAAATCGCTCAAAAATCAGCTGTTGGCATATTGAAATAGTAACGCTTCTCACATAAATGAATGCCTTTTCCTCTATAAAAAGACTCCCAGCCGTGCTTTTAACATGTAAATAGAAAAGATACAGAGCAAAAAGAGCAAAAGGATGACTTATTCTTTAAAAAGCCAATATGCTCGCTCCTGTGTGTACTCCTGTACATCCAGTACTGTGACAGACTGAATAAACAAAATTCCATCTGCTGGATTTTAGCCATCTCAGTAAATCCGAAGACATATGCGCTGACGTAGCACAGCAACGGGCCCACCTGCCCAATGCAGCGTCTGCAAGCAAAAGACCCACTTCCCCTATTAAGATCACGTGAATTACGGTGCAACCCAACTTCTGCCGTGTACTCTTGGGGGTCCGGGTGAACGGATGCAGTACGAAGGCTGCATGGACACAAAGCCCACCAAAAGCAGAGGATTCCAAGGTTTCCAAAACTCTCCGACCTCACCGGAAAAAGTCACTAAATTTGTCGCTAGTCACTTTTGGGAAAAACAGTCACCAGCGACGAGCAACAAAGCTACTAATTCGGGAACACGGCCATGCGGCGGCGTCTGCATGATAACGGGTGAAGCGGAGAGAGGCGGGGCAGTGTGAAGCTGTGCAGGGGAGAAAGGTGAACTCGCAGAGGCATGATTGTAACACGACCGAGACTAGATCGGTATAAACAACATGGTCTCATTTTATATCGCGTGTGAAACTATATCGATATTTTTTACAAAAAAATCGATATATCGCCCAGCCCTGACCTCTACTGTTTGGGATAACATGCTTTTTAAAAATACGTTTCGTGCAGTAGGTCACCTTTATTTTATTGTTCACTTCTTTTTGAAATAAGTCTGACTTATCTGGAGGTTTAAACCTGTCTCATCATCGGACTCCTGCTGGCTTTCCTGTCGGACAGGTTTGAGTACGATGCAATTACCAACAAGATAGGATTATGGGGTATAAGCTGAGTTATCGCCATGAAAATTAAACAGCATTTCCTGAGAGAGACTTTCAGAAAATGGCAAAAGTGACAGAAAAATCTTCACTGTGGACTTTGTGTTAATGGATTTAGTTAAATTCTTCAGTGTCAAAAACTTTTGGTGCATCTGTACCTTTGCTGATTGCAATTATCACCTTGTCTCTAAGTGTGGATGTACAGTATTCAAGTCCACTGACATGACCAACTAACTTGTGTTTAATGTTTCTGTCTTAGTGAGGACATTTCTCCCTCATAGTACATAAGAATACAGACAAACACAACTGCATGTCCAGAGCACTGCTCGATGCCCCGACTGTGTCAGTGTGTGTCATGTGCCTGTTATGGCGAGATGAGACACACCACTGAGAGGAGGGGATCAAAGAGAATACAAAGGAGCTTTTAATCAGAGGCTCTGTGCCAGCCAGGCTGGGTAGAGTCTCATCCATCCATCTCTCTTTCCCCCTGGGAGGCTGGGATGGTAGTAACCCATAGCCATAGTATACTTATCCTTGCTGATTGTTTTTGTGTTTTAACTTTAATCTCACCATTAGCCACAGCTGCCTCTGATTAGTGCTCTCACGTCACATTCCAACCCCCCAACAGTGTCTCTCTCTCTCTCTCTCTCACACACACACACACGTACATATGCTGACTTATGTGAAACCTATGTGAAAATTGATTTACATGCATCATAGTTATGGAGAAACCTCAGCTTGCTGCTAGCTTGTAACAGATTTATCATGTTCTTAATGAACAAAAAGGAAATTATAAGGTATATATATATATACACATTGGACACTTTATTAGGTACATCTTGCTAGTACTGGGCTGTTCTTAGCTAACAGTAGTGGCACCCAGTGGGATCTTCTGCTGCAGTAGTGATCTGCTTCAAGGTTTGACGTGTCGGTTATTCAGAGATGCTCTTCTGCATATTTTGGTTGTACCAAGTGGTTCTTTGAGTCACTACTGCCTTGCTATCAGCTCAAAGCAGTCTGGTCATTCTCCTCTGACCTCTGGCATCTTCAAGGCATTTTCTCCCAGGGAACTGCTGCTTACAGGACAATTCCTCTTTTTCAGACAAATCTCTGTAAACCCTAGAAATGGCTCCATCTTTTTTATTCAGTCTATGGCCAGCACCATCAAACTAATAGAAGCTAATTCTGTTCACAGTTTGTGCCTCGCACATTCACGAACACACAATATCATAGCACACACTGCCTGTAGGGATAGGCGTGGGCCCTGGGTGCTGTTGAGCAAGTAGAGGTGGGTACATGGGTGTGTGACATTAAAATCAAAATAGATTTTTTGCATATGGTTATGCATATTATTTCTAGATCAATAAATAATACTACCATGTGGATCCAAAAATTGTTAAGTACCTAGAATTTATTTTGGACTTGATCCTTGCTTTTGTAGCAGTTAGGTTACAATGTCAGGTGCCACTTATCCCCTCATTTGCTTCCTATTGCATGAACAGCTTGTGTGGTGGTCATACCGCCCATAGCATTTCTAGTCATGGGAACAGTTTTTAGTTGTGTTGGTGATTGTGCGACGCATCCCACTCACAGAGCAGTGCATCACTGTACAACTGGTATTTTAGTCCAGAGCAATGCTTTTCTATCAAGAAAATGATTTCAATTTTTTCTCGACTCCAACAAAATGGGAGGATAAACACAAGGGAAATGTTATTCTGTAGTAATTCAGATCAAAATGTTCAAGAATGACTTGAATGATGCAAAGGCTTTGAAAAAAGCTATAGGAGGCCAAAATATTCAGAACTATAAACTCATGACCTTCATGTATAGCACTGACATAGCAATATATGTAAATAAAATAACCAATAAGTTACAGATGATCCACATATAACAACATTTTCGCATCACTGTATGAATCCCTGCCGTGCACGATCCTTAGAAAGCCGTCCAGTTGGACGAGCGAAACCACATTAGCGGGAAAGCCTATTAACATCTACCGGAGATCATCCTGATGCACTGTGAAAAACCCAGCTTAGCACACGCTCCCGTGTAAAGTACAGCACACATTAATGCGGCTGGAGACACACATGCCACATGCAGTATATTAGGAGAGACAGCATGTGCAACTGAAGCCACATGCTGGAAGTTTAGACGGCTGGCCTGGATCAAGCTCATTGAATTTCTTTTCATTTACATTCATCAGTTTACAGGAAATGCTTTCACTAAATGCACTGGTGTTAAAAAAGGTCAATGCTGCAGGCCTGAATTCATACACCTACATCTCTCCTGACTAATTATAGGGGCAAAGAGATGCTTAAAACACATTTGTCCACTGAGAACGCATGACGGCCACATGCTTGAACTCCACAGGGTTAACCACAGCCAGCAGCTAGTCCCATGAATCATGATACTCAACAGGTAGTGTCATTAAGGAGCAAATGAAAAAGAAAGTGATTCATGGGGCGAATTCAGGCCTTTGAGCAGAGACTTTCTCTTCGTCTTCTCTGATCCTATATTCTAAGCCTCAGCAGCTTCATATATGCAGCTAACCACAACTTTCCCAGCAGCTGCTCATTAGGATGTGTTATGAGGAGTGCCAACAACAGGCAGGGACACTCCCGACACTCTACGTGGGCCGCTTTGAATTAAGCCCCTAATGAAAACCTAGTGGTGACCCAGGCTGTGACTAGCTACTTACCCAGAGCAGACCGACAGCCGCCACACCACTGGACACTGTATGGAACTGCTTTTATAGGCTGACTACTGCACTTAGACATCAACCAGACCCAGAGTGCTCTCTCAGATCATTACCATAGCAGAAGTATGTTCAGTACACAATTACAGTACTTACAAGGAATTAAACAGATTTATAATTTCTGAAACCAATGATATATATGCATCAACTGTTTTGCTATTATTTTCTCCACAGGCCATTGGCTCTTTGATTATGAAACTCTTATTCAGTAAATTTAAAGTGAACATCTCTCAATGAAGCAACAAATTGGATCCACGGTGGCCCTCGTCCATCTTGCTTAGGCTTTACACCTATCCACACCTAAAATGACTTCAAGAACTGGCTGCTGTTTGCTTTATCTGTGAGTGGCCCACTGGTGTACATTATTATGGATATGCCTTGCACAGAATATAAATAGAAAGCTTAATGGGAAAACCAGGTATAAATGTATATAACCAAATCAAATACTTCCATACTGGTCACTTTGCTGTCTCAAAGGTAAAGGGACTGGTTCTTATATGGCGCATTTCTAATCTACTTGAGCCCTCAAAGTGCTTTATACAACATGCCTCCTTCACCCATTCATACAAGCACTCTTTAAAAAAAATCTATGGCCAAGTGCTTTCTATCTAACATTCACACGCCAATGAAGACATCGGAGAGCAACTTGGGGTTCAGTATTTTACACAAGGATACTTTGGCGTGCAGACTGGAGCAGGATCAAATCTCAAATCTTCTAATCAGTAGATGGCCTGCTACTACAGCCACCCCAAATGGGCAGCCCTGTATTATAAGTCAAGGTCTAGTGAGCATTACAATTATGTTATATTCCAACTGTAGAACTCTGGGACACGTGGAGAAAGTGTTAAGAGATTATGATACCATTATGCAACCATCAGGAGAACATCAAATAAGGAAATATATTGTAGAAAAGAAGAGTTGTGTCACTTATCTATCTAGTACAGGATGACATTTGTGGAAATTCTCATTTCTGAGCATATCAAAAACTGCTTGAGGCTCACATAGCCATTTTAAAGTAACAGTACCTACATCAAGAGTAAGCACATTGCAGGAGTTCTACGTATGTAAGCACTTCATGAGCAAACTGCCCATGGTAAGGAACAGATCACTCTGCCCACCGAAATATCCCAATTTGAACACACAGACATACTTGCATGCATGTGGTTTGATGTCCTTTGACAAGCTTGTTGAGAGACCTCTGTCAGTGGTTTTGGACAGGAGGGCTGGTCTCAGCCAAAAGAAGTAACTGGTGTTGGTGCCCACTGAGAAAACTGACAGGCAGTACATCGTCAAGAGGCCGTCGCTAATCATCACATCACATATCTGAGCATGCCGAGATGAGAGACAGATAAAGCTGGACACGGTGTGTGTATGTGTGTCTACATGTGTGTTGGGGGACCAGTTCAGAGTTGCAGTGGGGCTGGAGCATATCCCAGCTGTCATAAGGCCAGACAATTTCTATTCTAAGGTCTACATGTATTCTTGATTCTTATTTTTTGTTACATTTATTATATTATGTCTTTTCTTGTATATTATTATAATTATATTATTATTACATTTTTTTTTGATATTTATTAGCTGCTATAAGTCCAGTTTCACATTGCATATATAGAAGTAAATAAAGTATTCAGTATGCACTCCAAAAGAGTTTTCAGTTTTACAATCATAAATATTCCTTTAAGTTACGATTACTTCAATCTATACAAGTACCATGCACAAGTCCTGAAAACAAATAATTGTTTATGCCCTCTAGAAATGACATACAGTAAAAGCAGATTACAGCCAAAAATGCTAAAAACTGTTGTTGGAACTAAACTTTATAAGTCATGGATAAGATCTGTGCAGGAGTTTCTTTTTTTTAAATCTTTGTTTGTACAAATAAAATATGCTTAAATTGAGAGAAAGGAAAAGTCAGGATTCTAATTTTGTAAATTTTAGGGGAGGTTTGTTTCATAAAAATGACCTTATTATGATTAAAAAAAACCAACTCTGGAGACAATTAAGAGGAAACAATCCTGACTGTAAGAACTGAATGTCAGCATTCTACCATAAAGTCCAGCAGTCATTTGTTCCGTGCTTCCCCGCTGATTTGCTTTATCTGTGGACTTGCAGCTTTAGAACACATCGTATTCCTTGATCCTTTGCTCACAATGACCTACAGTATGATGAGTGTGATTGCTAGTTTTTTCAGGGCATGTTGGCCAATATCGACATGTGCAAGTACACGGGTTTGCTGCCAGGGGCGTGGTGACCAGTGGGAAGGTTTCCCCGAGCGGCTGGTCGTTTCCAGGCCGGACCAGCCGGTGATCAGAATTAATTTTTTTACCCAACTAAGCACAGCAGCGCTCGTGCTGCAGCTCTCGCGGCCTCTCCAAATCAAGCTCTCAGGCTGAAATTCAACCCCAGCCTGCCCCTGCTTGCTGCCATGTGATTAACTGATTAAATGTGTTAGATTGTGTTAATGAGCAGCTGAACAGGTGTGCTGAACAGTGTCCTGTGTTTTTAAGTCAATTAAACTTCTTTAATAGTGATGCGGTCAGTTAGGTAGCAGAGGAGGTTAATCAGTCTCAGTTGCTTTGTGTTAATGAGGTTATCAACAGGTGCACTAGAGGGGCAACAATGAGAACCATAACCCATTAGCAGGACTGGTGTCAGCGCCTTTGTGCACGGAGGAACAGGATGAGCACTGCCAGAAGGCCGATGTCCTCTAGTGGGCCCTGTACGCACTACCCAGCACCATGGAGTCCGATTGGCGTTTGCCAAAGAGAACCAGAATTGGCAAATGCCCATCAATCTCAACGGTAAGCTCACTGAATCTGTGTGTGTTCTGTGTGTGTTAACAATATCCTGTTTCTGTCTAAATGGAACCACTGTCATCTAACACACCTTTATGCAAACTCACACATGCAAACCCACACATGGACAAACTCTGGAATGCTTTTCGGAAAAAGTGTGAAACCAAAAGAGCAGCAAATGAAAGCAAACTCGTGTTTGCTACAAAGCCAGTACGAAGAAGAACAAGGTTCCATTAGGCGTACCACCAATGTACTACCAGTACTTCTGTACAGGTTAGTCCTGAGAGACAGACATACACATACTGTGCATGCACAGACACACAAACAGTTACCAAAGCAGTGAGCACAGGGTCAGCAGGCTGGCAGTTCAGCTGGCCTCTATAAAGGTGCATAGGTCAGTGAATGGCTGCTAGTGGAAGAGAAGCTGGATACAAACAGGGGCTTCCATTACATGTGGCATGCTTTATATACAATAGAAAAGCTGTATTTACATCTGTCACTTATGAGCTTTAATAAGATAAAGGTCAATTTTTCTGGTTTCCTTTATCTAATTTATGTAAGGCATTTCTGCTTCCTTTGAAGATGAACACTTAGGTCAAGGCAGCAGAGGATGGAAGAGTTGCATTGAGAAACAGCAGCAGAAGTGTGCAACCTGCTAGGATGCACCTTCACATATCAGATGTGCAAAAAAACGACATGCTGTAAACAGTGCAATCAATACTTCACAACCAATTCTGATGTGTAATATACTAATTCATCTTTACAGGCATCACCTCAGTGACTGAGCATTCGAAGGTTCAATAAATTTTGAAAAAAAAATTAAATCTTCTGGTAATTATTAAATACATAAATATGAGAAATAAAAAAAAATCATCTTTTGAAGTTCTTTGTTACCTACTTTTCAGATGTGTCAGGTAATCAGTGCAGCACATGAAAACACCGGCCGACGATGCAGCCTTGCTGGCTTATAGGAGCCAACTGAAATGTCACATTTTAAGGATTCTTTACTTTAAATATCCAACTTCACTAACACAAAAGACAGGTTGAAAGAATTTTTTTTAAAAAAAGAAAATCTTACGACAGTGAGGTCTCAAACACACTTAGGATGAAAAGAGTGCAATACATCAGCTCACGACAAAGGCTCGTGCTGTGTGCTTAAAATGGCAATAAACATTGTTTTCTTTAACTTAACATTATGAAGCAAATGTAAACGCTATAGAGTCACTAGGCCAGTGGAAACCAAAAGGAGACTGGCACGAGAAAGATTTGATTGAGTGAGGAATGCAAAAATGTGAGAGGCAGAATGAAAACTCACACGGCCGTTTACTCGATCCACATGGTTGTGGTATCTTAGAGTGTTTGAAAGCAACACAGTTCTTTCTGTTTGTCCAATAAGAATTTTAAAAAGTATTCCCTGTAATAGGGATGAATAAAACATAGTTTTTATACATTTTTATAACCTATATGTAGAAAAAAAAAAATACACCTACCGTTTACAGGCTTGACCACTGAACCAGAGGAAGAGCTAACCATCATCCTCTCAAATTACTGTCAGTTTGTAACAGAAGGTTATTGCACTGATCATTGGGATCCTTTTGGCTCATTTCCCAATTACTTATTTAGACATCCTTGTACTGCTTTTGTTTGCACTTAAGTGGCCTTGAGTAGAAAAGAGAGACGACATTGCCTCTATAGCATCAGCATGAATCAGGTGCTTTTCATACATAAGCTCTATTTTTTTTTAATGTGGCACAATCACGGTTGTGCTTTCATCCAGGACAAGTGGCTGCAAAAGATCCTCAAAACACATAAAGCGAGCTGTCTGCATTAGTATAAACTGAACATGACATTACTGCATCATTTTTATTCTCTGGCTGTGTTTCAGTGGGTCAATGCTGCCCTCCTCTCATGGAGAAATGGGGGTTTTCAAAAGCCTCTGAGGGGTGGAAGTCTGTAAAAGGTGCTAATGTGTAGAAGCCGTCTCATCCTGTTTCACAAAGTCAGTGTCAGTAAGGAGGTAATTTCCTTGCATTACAAAGCCATTAATGCACTTAGAGGAATGGAATAATGTTGGGAATCAGTGGAGTTAGTGCCTCATAAAGTGCTGAATGTTTTATGTGCCAGGCATTTCAGATTACTATCTGTTAAATCATCTTTATACATAGCAAATTAGCTTTGTAAAGGTATAAAATGTGGACAGACCTGTGTACCACAATGGATCCAGGTAGATTTTGGCTTTGGAAGGTTTGTTTTCTTCTTGTTCTGATAGTGGACTCATCTCTGCGCGTATCCTGCTAGTGCAGCATTTACAGCCAGTAATCAGATTCTACCGT
>VUQK01044159.1:41224-51263 GCA_015106715.1 Bujurquina vittata
CTCATCTCTGCGCGTATCCTGCTAGACCTCAGTGCAGCATTTACAGCCAGTAATCAGATTCTACCGTGGAGACTACAATACACTTTGGTATTAAAGAAAAGGTTCTGCATTGCTTTGGAGTGTATTTATCTATCTATTTATGCAAAAAAAAGCAGTCTTCCTCACTAAAACTGAAATTAGGATAATGCTACTTGTCTGACTGCATTGTGCCAAGTGTAAAGTTTGGTGGAGGGAGGTTATAGTGTGGGGGTGTTTTTCAGGAACTGGGCTCAGCCCCTTAGTTCCAGTGAAAGGAACTCTTAATGCTTCAGCATACCAAAGACAATTTCATGCTCCCAACTTTGTGGGAACAGTTTGGGGATGGCCCCTTTCTGTTCCAACATGGCTGCACGCCAGTGCACAAAGTAAGGTCCATAAAGACATGGATGAGCCAGTTTGGTGTGGAAGAACTTGACTGGCCTGCACAGTCCTGACCTCAACCCGATAAAACTCCTTTGGCATGAATTAGAGTGGGGACTGCAAGCCAGCCAACATCAGTGTCTGAGCTTGCAAATGCGCTTCAGAAAGAATTGTCAAAAATTCCAATTAGACTCCTAAACTTTGTGGAAAACCTTCTCCAAAGATTTGAAGCTGTTAGAGCTGCAAAGGGTGGGCGGAATCATATTAAACCCTATGGATTAAGAATACGAGGTCACTCAAGTTCCTTTGCGTGTGAAGGCACATGAGCAATAAAGTGCATGTCTTAAAGCCATAAAGGTCTGGATGACCTGAAATTCAGGAAAAACTGAGGCTATTATGAGGAAACTTTGAATCATTTTTTTTAGCAGGATATGTCCTTTAATGCATATGTTGAACAATAATTTTAACATCAAAAACATCCTCTCTCAGTATGATGTGGAAAAACCAGTTCCCGCATTTGGTTCTTCTAGGCTAGACTATTGTAATTTCTTATTGCAGGGTCATTATGAAAGCTCCCTGGAAAGTCTTCAGTTGATCCAAAATGCCACAGTGAGAGTACTGACAGGGATCAGAAATATTTACTCAATATTAGTTTCTCTTCATTGGCTCCATATAAAATCCAGAATGGAATTTAAAATCCTGGTTCTCATATAAGAAGCCCTGAATCTTACTATCTCAACAGAACACTTCACTCTCAGATTGAAGGGTTACTTGCAGTTTCTAAAAGTAGAATAGGAGGCAAGGTTGGTATTCCACCCCTGCATAGTCTGTCTCCACCTTTGCTGATGTTTGATTATTTCTTTCTCTTCAAATGTTGTCAGTTCAATCTACTGATTGTTTTCTTTATCCATCTCATACATCAATCACTAAATAATATTTAAGTACTGTACAAATGCATTTGCATTTGCAATCAGTTACTCATGTAATGTAAGCCCCTCCCCCCCTCCCTTTTTAAAGTACAAGGAAGTTTATTGCCTGCTTTCTATATATATATGATTTTCTAATAGCATACCTTATAAATTGATCTCAAATTTCAGCTCTTAAAAACAGCCATGATTCCAGGAGTTTTGGCAAAAAACCTTTTCTGTTCTGTAAAATGATTTTGTCGTTTTTGGACTTTTCTGCTGACCACTTTCCCCCTCTATTCTCTCCACATTTATGCAAACAGTCATGTCCACAGACGGATATTTTGTTGACAGGAAATTCCAGTGCCGTAAGAAGCCACCCTTGTTTGACTTAGCTTAGCTGCTTCTCCGTTATGTATCCCATCACTTATTCATGGCACCATATTTTATTGATAAACACACAAATACATACCTATATGCAGGCTCGTGTGAGGAGAGAGTGAGTGCCTGTTTTATACAGCATGTAGACATGAAAGTAAGTGTCACCGCATCCCAGCAGAACGCGCACATACATGTGCGTTTGAACGTATGTGCTACAAAGACACAACCTTCTGTCTGGAGCACAGACAGAAGGTTCCCTGTGGGGACAAAAAAAAAGTGTGAAGTCAAAACTGAAGAGCTTAAAACAAGTTAGATGTGTTTTTGTTGGGTTATGATACAAAATGAACAAAAAAATGTTCTGTTTATGTACAGGAAAATGAATGACATTTTCAGCATTTGAAAACAAACAATAAGCCATATTTTTTGTTGCCATACTTGTAGTCCCTTTCTTTATAAAATGACTTAATAACACCATGTAGTCCAGTATGTTGCTGGTGTACAAAGTACAATAACCGTAGTCAATGTTTTGTATCTTTACACCAAACTCCAAACCACTGAAGTATCATGCGAGCAGTCACTAGTATCAGCTGGAGTGACAGTTTGGAGAAAATGGCCTGGATGCAGTTTGAGTGATGGGTCACGGATCACGGCGAGTTCATTGCTCAAGTCAGCAGGGCGACAGACGCTGCTGTGACAACAAGTATTTCGCTGCGTGCTGCTACCGCCGCCAACGGTGGTGAAGCAGATTGGGTGAAGTGGATGGCCTTTAGCCACGAGCCCATTTGTGAGTCTCCGCATAGTGTTTCCCCAGTCTCTTGTTGTCCGACCAACCCAAAACAGACACGGGAGCAGGGCTTTAAAAAACGCTTCCCACCACTCTTACCATCTTCCTCTTTCTCGCCCTAATTCTCTCACTCACTCTGCTCTCCCTCGCCCTCTTTCTCGGTGAACCCTCACAGTCCTGTGTGTGTATGTGTGCATCTCCCCTGAGCGAGCTGTTAAGTGCAGTCTCCCAAAAACGCCACAAAAGCCCATTTGCAGTCCACACACAACATACACACAAGTGCAGAGTGACACTGACACACACGGACACATATATATACACACACAATTACAATCGCACACTGAGGCCCTCGCACATGCGGGCACACACTCTTTAACACACACTCTTTTCACACTTCCCTCTGGGCAAACAAGGCAGAGTGGCAGAAACGAGGCTGGGATAAATGATACAATGATATCCAGGCCTGACTTGTCAGTAGAGTTGAGAGAGAGGATGAGGAGGATGAAGAGGAGGAGGGGGCAGGCAGTGGTAGCTCTGAATACAGGAATTATTCTTCATCGTCTCACCGTGTCGCTACACATTATGCTCAAACTTTTGCCTGGCAATGTGGAAAGAGAGAGAGAGAGAGGGAGAGAGGGCGCTTTGGAGGAGAGGTGGGTGTAGTGCTGAGGGGCAGCTATAATGACCACACTCTGCTTTCACACTCTCACTCTCAGCACTGCACTCTTTGGCCTTAGCCAGCCTCACATTCCCGTCTCTGTTCTTTCACTTGGTCCCTGACATCTTTTTTTCCCCCCCTCTCTTCCTCCCTGCGTTTGTTCTTTCTGCCTGTCACGGCAGGGCTGAGTAGCTTTCAGGGAGAGAGTGCTCGCTCTCTCTCTTTCTTCCCTCTCTTTGGTTAAAGTGAAGGGACAACTTGGCCCTCTGGGCATGTCACAAAATGATTAACTAATAGTTCTGAGTTAGTCAAGTATCCAAATGGTGTGCGTGTGGTCCACTGCGTATGTACTTCATTCTCCACATTAGGCTGCTATTGAGACTGCATTCACAGTTACGTTATGTACCATATACATTACGCTGTCTTTACAGTAAAGCGTCGAGAAAGCCGGTAACTAAACCCTGACCATATTTCGGTCAACTGAAATGTTAGACAGAGAAAGACCTCACTAGACGGTCGGAGTAACATTTTGAGCAGGCATGTCTGATTCATTATTTATTCAGCCAACTCTCTGGACAGATTGAGAAGGACTTTAAGTTCATGACAAATCAGACTGGCATGTTGAAAACCTAAACTATGATGTCCAACTCGTTTGAGGAAACCAAAAGCAGACACACTCAGCTGTCGACGTCTTTTCCCGGACTTCTGCTGGCCAATGCGTCTCACTGATGTCCTGCGCTGCACAACATGTCGACCAGTTGTTGTCAAATCTTCCTCATGCTCATATACATATGGACGACTGATTAAAGGGAAAACCTGTATGACACATATGGGAGATTTCAGAGGTGCTGGGCAGCGCTCGCAGTCACCAGCATCAGAACGACCACAGAAGCAATGCATTTTGGAAGATTTTTTTTCCATCTGACACACCGAAAATGTAGGAAACCGTGAAGGTGCTTTGGAGTTGTGTTTGTTCTGGAGAAACTTTGTTATTTCCAGCTTTTGTGAACCACATACACATTGACAGGTGTCCAGCTGTGACAGATAATAAGGGTAAACTCTGTCTCCTAAAGTTACAATCAGATCAGAACAAACTGGTATAATTCTTACGGTGGTATAATATCTAAACAGTGGTTTCCAGATATGACTTATCCTGAGTAATTTGCAATGATACAACCCCAAAGCCATTCCAGAAACAGACATTCCACTGTTAAAATACTCATGTGATACTATAAAAACTTAAAACCTTTTTTCTTTTTCTGCTCTTGCCATTTGATTGTTCAAGGATGAAATGTCTCTTCTTCAAAAGAGTTCAAGACACTTCCTAAAAAGCACAACTGCATGACTGCTTACAAGATTCTAATCAGCCCCTGAGAAAGCCACGAGGAGGACACTTCCACACACAGTTTTTGTGAGTGACCAAATCGCAGAACAGCGTGTTAAAGAAAACAGCACCCAAGTGACTCCAGAGAAACAAGCTGCCTGCTGGCTCCCTTTCACCTGCAGGAGTCTAAACTATGGCAACGAGTGCAAAGGATGATGCGTCTGTGTCTGACTAATACACCTCATTTTGTTAAGGGCACTCTCAAAATATGAAGAGAAACTTATTGTTTTAATCACTGTAAGATGAACTGATGATATTTGAGGCTTGTTACTAAACCTATTGTTTTAATCACTGTAAGATGAACTGATGGATGGATTGGCCAATCAACCTAACCTAAGTGCATGTGTTTGGACTGTGGGAGTAAACTGCAGTACCCAGGGGAAACCCAAGCAGACACAGGGAGAACATGGAAACTCCACACAGTGAGAGAGAGGCCTGGGCCAAGGTGGAATCGAACCCAGGCCTTCCAGATGGTGTTCAAACTGTGAGGCAGCAGTGCACAAACTAAATACACCCTTACTGCTTCCATAGCCATAGCAGCCAGGTACTGATTTTTTAAATACGCATGCTTAATTGATCAGCAAGTGTGTTGACTACTGTAGAAGTTCAGTTCAATTCAATTTTATTTAAATATCACCAAATCACAACAAACAGTAACCTGCAGGCACTTGTGTGGGGAAAGAGGCGTGGCAGTCACACAAGCAAACTCAGTGTAAAAACTAATGTTTAGCACTCTAGCTCACCATTAATTACAAGCTGGAGACATTTATTTCAGAAAACTATTACCCACCGTACTAGCAAAAACTAACTTGCATCAGTGTCACCACACTGAAAGCAGATGATGTTGCAGTTTGCAGGTCTGGAGCATTCAGCTACACTGCCAAGGAAGGAAGACCTCAACAATGATCCTAGACAAGCATCTGCTGCTTCCCACCAGTCTCGGAAGAATTCTAAGGCCATTTCCAAATAATCTGAAGTATATTTGCATTTAATTTGAGAAAGATTATTCACAAGACAGTTGCCTGTTTTACCAGGAGCAGACATCCCACCAAATTTACACCCAAGAAATACATCTCAGAATCTACAGGCTTTGGTTAGTATGCTAATTATTAAAGTTCACGACAGTGCAATTATAAAAAGACTGAAAAGCACGGCTTGTTTGGAATGGTTGCCAAGAGAAAGCCCGTTCTCTCTGAAAAGAACATGACCGCCTAGCTTAGGTTTGCCAAGTTGGCTCTGAACAAACCACAAGACTTCTGGAACAATGTCCTTTGAACAGACAAGACCAAAGTGGAGATGTCTGGCCATTACGCACAGCACCATATTTGCCAAAATTCAAACACAGCGTATCAGCACAAAGGCCTCATTCCAACTGTCAAGTCAAGCACAGTGGTGGAAGCGTGATAATTTGGGCTCGTTTTGCAGCCACAGGACCTGGGCAACTTGCAGTCATTGAGCTGACCGTGGCCTCCTCTGTATATGTAAGTATTCTAGAGTCAAATATGAGGCAGTTAATCTGACAGCTCGTTCATGCGACAGGACAGTGATCCCAAGCACACCAACAAATCTACAACAGAATGTCTGGAAACAGAAAGAATGAATCTCCGTTTGCCTGTCTAAAAAAAACCTTAGAATTAAAAGTGATGTACTTTCTTTTTCATGTGAATGTATATGAATAAATATCACTGATGTACCACAACCTCGCAAACACTGTGAAACTAAAGTTTGTGTGTAAAGTTTTTGGTACTGGCTGAAATATCACTTTCAGCTAAAGCTGATATTAAGCTGGCCAGAATCAGAGTCTTGTTTTCTTACTCTTTGGGTAGTCATAAGCTACATCTGAACTTTTCTAGTGTTTTGACTGCATTTTTTCTGACACAGTTGCTCATGTACAAACAAAACATAACAATGTTGGCTTCTTTTGAAGGGCTTTGTGGAAAAGCATGTTTTTATTTGCCAAAAAAGTGCATTTTACTCAGCCCCACTGGCTACATAAGATGAGAATTTTCACATTTCCCATATACAACCAAAGTTGCACTAAATATACCTCTATGATATTTCTTATACGTAACAGTCAGTCAGCCAGCACGATGGTACTAGAAGCCGTACCAGGTTATGTGCAAAGCTCGCATGCATGTTGCTCTTGTTGATGTGTGTTGCTGTACGGTTATTTATGTATGCTTAGTACTGAAGCCAGCAGACGTCTGGGCTGATTGATAGGAAAAGAAGGACCTCCAAGCCTGTGCAACCCCCAAATCCTCCACCCATTCCCGCATATTGTTGTTCTTATGATGGGTATCAGTGTACTAAAACAAGGCTGAATAGCAAAGAAACCAGTCAGTCGGCAGGATAATAGCGTGGCTTTGTGTGAAAGGAGTACGCAGCCAATTCAAATACAGGATGTATTGTGCGACCATTAAATCACACAGCTGTCTGAACAGGCGTGCAGTCTAGTTTCCATGTTTCCGTAATAGACCAATTAATGAGGTTTTCTATCGAATGATTTATATATAATAGCAAAACTTAAAGAGGCTATTCATTTTTACACAATAGAAAAAAAAAACTGAGATGTTTTTTTCCTGTGCAGCTTGTTTACATGACTTCAGGCTTCCAGAGAGATAGGAGACATGGATCAGATGCTAGACAATACATCCAGCTATTATAGGGTTGAGATCAGAAAAACTCTACTCAATGCATATCAAATTTGTAACGTTACACTAAAAATTACAACTTAAATGCTCCCTTTTTTTTTTTTAAAAAAAACTCTCAACTTGTCCCTTCATTTTTATTTCTGCTAATGACTCACAACCTTTCCCCGAATATGTCTGACAATCTGCAAATTGTTCCTTTTAACTGTGTACTGTATATTGGAACCACAGCCTCAGAACTGTTTTGAATAGAATATAATTTGCTCGAGCGCTTGCATTATTTTTCACATAACCACATGGCTCTCACATCACGTTGTCGACAGTGGTCTTAATTATTAGACAAAAGTCAAAAGGCCACAACGTTTTTGTCTTGTTCTGTTGTTGGAGAGAAATAAGATGACAACAGTCTTGGATTTTAGCTGCTAAGTGGCGATGACATGAAATATGAAGCCCTCGGAGTCACACTGGCTTCAGAATAGGCCTTAATTAAAAGTAATAGCATGACATTTTTTTTTTTTAAAAAACCACTCTACCACAAACCACTGCTGCACCATGGCACAGTGTTAATGCCTCACAGGAAGAAGGCTCCTGGTTCAAACCTGCTTGGGGCCTTTCTGTGTGGCATCTGCGCTGAATGTGAAGCAGATAAAGTGAGTCGAACAAAGCAGTGTATTAATGTGCTGTTAAATGTGGGCTGTACCCTAAAGTGCTTTGAGTGGTCAGTACAACTAGAAAAGTGGCACATAAATAATAGTTCATTGGGGGATTAGTGTCTGTGTGCACATTATTTTTCAATAACGTCACGGTGAGTGTGGGCTTATGTGGGAACAGGGCTGGCAAGGCCTCGATCATCCCGTATAGACTTGAATCATTGTAAAAAGCACAAAACGACTCTAGCTTCAAACCAACTGTGCTGCAGTTTTATTCAAATACAATAAGATTACGTGCAGTCATTCTTGTGCCTGATGTCAGTGTTTATTGAATTGTGTGCTGTGGGACTTTGTCACAACAATAGAATCATTGTTACGGTATACAACTACACAAAAAGTTACAAGCTGTTAATGTATCACTACAAACTCATTTCCCTTTTAAAGGCAGCTCCAGTCCATTGGGGCAGAGTGTAACACATCAAAAGCCCTGATTAAAAGGGTATGATGATAATAACGAGGCAAGCGGATCACTTTCTTGTATGGAGAAAACCACAAATAACAGCTAGCACAGGAAAACCACCACCAGCCTGTACCATGGGTCTAATGGTACTACTTGTCTAACGAGTTCTGCTGGAAAAGGTATGTCTTCATTATACTGTGTGTTTGAAAATGCTGGCTAATGCTAATATAGAAAGCTGAAGAGGCAACAATCCCTTCTCAAAGAAACTTGGCCTAGTCCAAAACACTGGATCGGAACCAGAGGCTGCAAGATATATTTTTGGATTGTGTGAAAGTATCTGATAAGGCAATGGAGGCAAGATCTATACAAAATACATGTGAAGAGTGGCGACACTCTTGCATAAACATTTGCAGTTGCTATGCTGCGTTCAGATCCAAGAAATAGCTTTCAAAAGTTCCACTGTTTGACTGTGCAATTAAAAGAAAAACTGACAATATCAAGCGCCTTGAGCGTTATGTGTGCCTCAATCTATCTTTACTATTGTGTACTGATAGTACGCGATAGAACCCAGGAGGTGAGAATTGAAAATCACCTCAAATTTGAAATAAAACCAATAAAAGTCTGAAGTTGAATTCTGACATTTCTGGGCAACTGCTGACCTAAAAAAGACGTGGTACAAACATGACTTCATGATGTTTTCCCATTTTCCTGTCGATGCTGAGCCGCTGTTGTGAAAAAGCACATCATTTAAACTGCAAAGATGGCAGCAGCACTTTTCTGATTGTTACACAACGGCACACTATAACCAAAGGATATTTTTCTAGGTGTTTTGAAGACAAGCTCCAAATCTGGAAATTTAACAGAAAAATAATGAGCCCATCAACCAATTACTGCCCACAGGGACAAATAACCAAAGCAATTATGGTGCTTTAGAAATGAGTAAGAGTAATGAGTAATGTATTGCATTTTTCCAGTCAAGGGCCCAACATCAGTTAGATGCATACAGCAGATTACAGGCTCTTAGTAGTTGCCAGTGGCATTAGAACAATAAAGCATTATATTTGATAGGTTATTGTAATATACAGTGCATATTCGTCAAATGGAAAACGAACACTTGGTCCAAATGGAAAAATGGCATGCTATTAAAGTGCAATGCTGTCTAGTGTAATATTGATTAGTAAATGGGGTGAGAGAGACAAGCAACATGGTGCCATCTCTTCAAGATAGTTAGAAACCAAGTGCTAAAATCACCATGCTTACATATGTTCCAGAATACATACATACACACATATCCTTTGCAGCAGAGGAAATCCTCAATCTTCACCGAGAAATTATATAAACAGATATTTCCTACTTCAAGCTTTCTTTATCTTTAGATTTTTCAGACACATACAAAGTAGCGTATGAGCACAGAGCCAATGTTTTCTCCGAAGTGATAACATCAAAAGTGGAGCTCTCCCAAAGCCTACATGCAGTGTGTCACCAAGCCAGAAGCCCACAGTCAAAGGCTCCAACAGCAAATTGGCAATTATTAAGTCAGGGTGACTGTTTGGACCGCGGCATAAATAACAAGAACATTTTTAGAGGTACGGCAGGCCAGTCACCTGGGTATAGCCATAGGGGAGACACACACACACACACACACACACACACACACACGAGAGCACATTCAGACATATGCCTCAAAAATAAACATGTGAAAGGCTTTACTTAAATTTATGCATACACAAATACACACAGGTGTGCTTGTGTCTGTTAACTCAAACATGC
>VUQK01044161.1:2340-17771 GCA_015106715.1 Bujurquina vittata
AGATGAATTCTTTTGTTCACAGTCTTGCTCAGTGATTTGAAACATGGCTGAAACAATGTTGTTTGATAACAATGTTCTCAAACATAGTAAATATACATTATAATATTATAAGAGCTCTTGTATGGCAGTTTCCCACTTTAGACTGGATCCTCTGTTTTGCAAATCCAGGAAGAGTCTGACCTATATTCGGGATAAAGGTCATAAAGTCAGGCCTCATGTGATGTATTGACGTGGAGATTAAGAGGTTTAACTCTCATCTGTTTTAGGATTCAGATGTAAGTGCTTTGCATACACATGTTCTGCTGAAACTTGTGGTTTCCTCTCTTGCTGATCAGATCGTCTTGCAGCTGCGCCATCACTGGTCACAACTTGCTTACAACACAGTTTCTTAGACTCCAGAAATGAGTCAAATTTTAAAATCTGGGAAGAGGGTTTTTGTGTGTCACAGTTATCTGCATTTGTGGTGTACAGAGTGTGTATTTGTCTTTGCATGTCTGTGCTGAATGACCTCAAGCTACGGGAAACTCGATGTCTATTTTCTAAACAGTATATTATGTACTGCACTCTCTCTGGTGTTGCTGTGGTAACAAAGCAGGGAGTGTGTGTGTGTTTGTGCAGGATATGGGTTACCTCAGAAGAGATTCTGTTGGTGCTTACACAAGTCAGGAGTAAGAAAACAGACCTGTGACATATCATAGCTGTCAAAATGTATTGTTATTATATACCGTACCTATCATATGAAACTACTGTGTTAGTGGAAAGTGAGGTTCAGGAATGTCCCACTGTTTCACTCATCCACAGCTGTCCATACATTGATAGCAACCAACCTTGTGTAGGGGAATAACAAGGTCGCCTGTGTATTTTTTCTTCACTATGAATGTCAGTGTCTCTGAGCAGTTTCAATAAAATTAGAGGGATCCTGACAAGAAATTAGTGAGTGCTTTTTGAGTCTGTAGTTTGTTTGTTTTTTTCTCATGGAAATAACAGGGTTGTCTCAGTGCTTCTCAGTTAGCCTTTTGCTTAATAGACAGATGCACTGTGGGAAGACGGGACAATAGAAGTGTTTCGTGGGGGGGGTGTGACTAAATTAAGTTAATCACAGGTAGAAACACAGCTGTAAATGTTGGTTATATTCACAGGAATGCCAATAAGCGGCTTTTATTGGCTATAAAACAAGTTTGTTGTAATGAGCACATATTTAGACGATTGTCCGGAGTTCATTTAAAACGACATTATGTTCCTCAGTGTACGGGTGTGAGACACGCAGACAATTAAAGAAAAAGCTGTTGGGTCACCATGAAGTACTAGAACAGCTAGAGTGTACTTTGATATTTATTCTGCAACTCGAACTCTACTGGTGAGATGGAAATTCAAACTCCATGCAGTTAAAAAAAAATTAAAAAAATTATCAGTTTCTCTCTACTCCTCCCTTTAACAAACCCTGCCTCCTTTTTTTTGTCACCATCCTGATGGATGTGAAGTCATGCCCGTGCAATGAGTTTGTCTGGCAGCCAACAGCACAGGTGTGTAGAGCACATTCAGAAACTGATGTTTCTTGAACTTTACCATGAATAGTGGGCCAAGCAAGTTTGAGTTCCTTTAGTTAACCAAACTTTATTGTCCTCTTGGGTAGTTTAGCTCTTAAGGCACCAGTATAAAGTAAAACTGCACTTTCAATAGTTTCCCCAACATTGTATGTATAAACTTCATATTATGCAGTTTTGCTCAGTAGTATATGTGTACTTGTCACCTTCTGTGTCAGTGTCATAATTTGTAACTCAGGTCTTGTCTTTACTTTGTCCCCAGACTTCATCGCAGAGGAGCTTGGACGGCATGCAAAGTTGTGAAATTTCCTCAGACAGCACTGATGATCCTCTTAGTAGCGGCCTACGTATTCATCGGCAGCCTCGAATAGTGGTGATTGGAGCTGGCTTGGCTGGCCTTGCCGCAACTAAGGTCCTACTGAAAAACGGCTTCACTGATGTCACTGTCCTAGAGGCATCGGACCACATCGGCGGGAGAGTTCAGAGCGTTCAGCACGGTGGGAGGATGTTTCTGTTGTGACCCAAAAATAATTAACACACACTAGTTGGGATAAGTGGGAGCTATACACGTTTAATATATGCATTTGGTTAAATTATAAAGTGCCACATTAGTTATATTTGTATATATCAAACCATAAAAATGTTAAAATACACAACACAATGACTTATTTTTGGAAAAAGGATAAGTCAAAGTCTCCAGGAAACCATTGTGATTCCCAACAATCAGTTGAATGAAATGTGAATGAGGTTCACTGGTTAAGTCTGATCGGAAAGCTTCTCTTATTTTAATTTTGCTGGGTTAGCAAGCAAGCCACAGTTAGCCAGACTGTACTTAAGAATCTGGAGATGGTTATTTTGTAATTTTAGCTGTTAAATTGCTGATTTCAAATATCTTGATCAGCCAGATCAGCACAGAGAGTGTGGATAATTTATCCTTATCCAGTCAAGACAATATTTTGCTACACTGGAAGGCACAAGCAAGTAAACCGGCATTAGCTAATATAAAATTACAGTCTGTTTAATAAAGGAAAAATGCTACATAGCACTTCTAAATGGATTCGAGTCTTATCCGGTAATTCAGATACGAAGGCTGCTAGCTTCGCTTGGCATAAAGCCCACAGTGTAAACCGGTTTGTGAAGTCCGGTTATGAGCGGCGCATTTTTGCCACCGCCATCTTGATATATTGAAACTGGATGCGATGATCGAGAATATTAATGTGAAACCGCTGGCTACACACTTGTCAGTCACAGTTCATTTTCCTGGATGATCGTCCTTTCTCACTCTAAAGCCTTAATTATACTCTGTTGAGGACACAGACAGCTGGCGACACAGCCGAGTTGTTCATGTTATACTTAATTGAACTCCACCCCTTGGAGTGCATTTTCAGCTCACCATCTGATGAAATTTACGTAACCCTGACCCAAGCAGACCCTTAGCTGACTTTCGGAAGCAGAAAAGATAATTGAGGTTTTAGAAGAATTATAGAGGTCACAGAGAAAAGCAGCCATAAGCCGTTTTCTCATAAAACCTGTAACCACAGAGGTCGCCCCCTTGTGGCCATTAATAGAAGCCAGGTTTAAGGGCCTTCAGCACTGGCTTCAATTATCAACCATGGAAGCTAAGCCCATCTTTATGCATTTTGCCCAAAGTTTAAAACCTAAAAGCTGGGGAAATGGTTTCTGTAGGTAGGTAGCTAGCTAGCTAGTAACTTTACAAATTCTCTGCTTCTGATCAAGAAAGTCCAGCATATACCCCCACCCTAAAGCTCAGTCTTAACCATGTGAAGACAGTATCTTAGTTTTAACTTGCAGATATGGCAGTCTTATTGATCTTATTTTAAATATCTAAACCTGCAAAAGGCATGTTATGAAGCCAATTTGGTAGAAGTTTTGCATTTTATGCCAGAAAGACTAAATCAACACTTTTTGCATTATATGGATAACCACTAGCGCTGGGTGATATGGACCAAAAAGAGTATATTTATATTCATTAAAAACTTGATATATTGCCCACTCCTAATAGCCTCCTTCAAATGTGTTTTCCAAGTAGCAATTTAAAGTCTTGTTAAGGTCAACAAAAGGCGCTATTTGATATATGGTCAGTTTTTAACTTTGATTAGTAAGCTCTTTTCATAATTAAACTGTGCCATCAATAGTCAAACAGTCACACAATCAGAATTTCCTAAATATGCTGAAAACCCACTTTATCAGATGCATGTCTACATACTTTAGTGACGCTGTAACATTATCTAACAAAACCAACTGAGCTGTCTTGTGCAAGAAAAAACCAGCACTTTTGCCTTCCACTGATTTCCATCATGGCAAATTCTTCCAACTGGCAAGAACAAACAAGCAGAGAACAGTATGTGCTCCTGGGCTTGTGCACATGAAAAAGTTCACACATAAAAACACATTTCCACTCTGTTACATATAAATCTATATCTTAGGTACAGTGGTAATTGTGTTTGTGATGTAAATGCATTTTTATGTGCTTGGATTCATGTGATTACTTCTGGTTTTTATTATAGAATATACATACAGTATTTCTGACGCCATATTCCTCAGAAAATAAAATTCACGGTATTCCAGTGGGGTTTGGCTTTGGTATTTTAATTGAGTTGACCTACTTTTGAACTCTGTAATTACCCAAAACTCCAGAGTGATTGTGCTTGAGCCAAGACAACTGTATATATCGCATTACTCAAAGCCATTTAGGAGACATTGTATTCAAAGAAATCCACATTTTCTTTCAAACTCATCTCTGTTGCCTTTTCTCTTTACAGGAAAAGCAACTTTGGAGCTTGGAGCTACTTGGATCCATGGCGCCAATGGAAACCCAGTTTACCACCTGGCCGAGGACAACGGGCTGCTGGAACACACCACAGATGGGGAGAGGAGCGTGGGACGCATCAGCCTGTACACCAAGAACGGTGTGGCTCACTACCAGACCAATGTTGGGAAGAGGATCCCCAAGGACCTGGTGGAAGAGTTCAGTGACATGTACAACGAGGTGAGGGGATGCATATGCGCACAGATGGGCACACACGTTGGCATGCAAAAATGGGGGTATGCATGAACAGAGATACTCAGTAAAATTATGTCACATTTTGCAGGGAGTAACCAAATTTTACAAGGTTTGTGGTAACTCTTTAACAGGGTGGTTCAGTCATTTCAGTGACATATTTGTGCAGACATAAAAAAAAAACAGATTGGAACTGCTTCACCAAATTATTGTGGCAAGCACAGTGAACTCACCGTATGCTGTCAGGTATTGGGAGTTAAGTGTTTTTCAATCTTGGCAGCAAGTCCTCTCATGCTCATTACTTCTTTTTGTTAATTGTAGTTTTGTTATTTTAAGTAGGTCATGTCTGGAAAAGCAGTTAAAGAGGGAAGGTATAGCACACACATTATGACTTAACTTCTGTGTGTTTTCTGCGTCTCTTTTGTAACTCGTGACAACTCTGAATGTCACAGCTTCGCAGATATATGAGCAGGAAAAATAAATTGACATTTTTTAAAACCTGACCTGAAGATTGGAGATGTTATGTTATGTTGTTTTCTGCTGCAGTCAAGCGAGTCTATGCTGCTCAAATCACTCCAGTTTTTCTGCTCTTGTGAATACAGCACTTGCTTTTATGGAACTTATATATCGCACAGGCTTTCGTAGTACTTGTGACGTGTATAAAAATTGACTTGACTTGGGAGGCACAAAGGATCACTTTCCCTTTGCCACACTGTGAGATTATTCAGGTCAGGTCTGCCTGAAGAGCGATGAGGACTGGAGTAACTACCCTGTAAATCCTTAATAACGATAATGATCAGTATCATATGAAGGTTACTCCATATGCTTTGTATCGTGTTTATCCTTGAGGTTTATCCATGGTTACAGTTCCCTTCACAGTTGTGTAATATTGGATCATTTTACTCATCAATCAAAGTCTAATATATTTAATATAGTACAGTTTAATCAGGTTCTCTAAGGCCGTATCCACTCACTTGTCAATATTTATCCAGTGATCCAAAATAGTTTAACAGATTTAAAAGCACCATTGCACCAAGTAGAAGTTAAAAATTGTACTTTCATTTTTTTTTTAATCCTTTGACTAAAATCACTCTAAAATGTAAAATTAGTGACAAATACTATGCAGGTTTTAATGAAGGTCAAACAGTTTAGCTTCACAAAGCCTGCAGCCTGCAAAAAAATAAAAAAATGAATGTCAATAGCAATGAAACCAAAAATAAGTTTAGTGATTATTCCATGACCAAAATAGTTGTTTGTAACAGTCGGCTAATCGAATAGCTAAAGATTGCACACATGCTGATTGAAACAGAGCTGGAGAACAGAAGCAACGCGCGCGCACACACACACACACACACACACACACACATGCACACATGCACACAGGCAAGGAACCACTAGACTCAAGGAGGCTTTGGGGGTTGGGGAATCAGTTTATACATATGCTGTTTAATCCTTCATATATATATTACGATGATGCAAATGCAGAAATCTCATGTAATCTAATGTATACTGTTAAAGTTATGATGTTGCAGCATAAACAGACCTCGACTTTTGGTAACCCCTCACATTTACAAGCATAGCATTCAAACTGAAGTGAATAAACTCTTAGAGTACATCTTGAAAGTCAGTGATTCGTTAACCGGAAGTCGAGACACCTTTATCTTCACACTATGTTTTGATTTGATACATGTTGAATCGTGTATCTTATGTTGCCCTGACTGTCTGTCCTTTCCAGGAAAGGGTGTATCATCAACTTCAGATAAACACCTCTTCTCAGCGCAGCAATATTTCTTTATACTGTCCTTTAAATCGGTGTGTTTTAATGCGCTGTTCCTTGTTCTGCTTGTATTGTTTCACCATCGTACCAGTAATTACTCCTTGAAGTAAAGAGATCTGCACTGAACTGATATAAACTGGTTTCTTTTAGTTCCTCATTTCACAATGTTCTGCTTTCTTTGCAAACTTCCTTCTGCTGAATGCCACTTTGTCTTTTGCCCTGCTTTAGGTGTACGAGCTGACTCAGGAGTTCTTCAAGAACGGGAAACCAGTCTGCGCTGAGAGCCAGAACAGCGTTGGCGTTTTTACACGAGACGTGGTGCGCAAGAAGATCACGTTGGATCCCGATGACCTTGAGAGCACTAAGAAACTCAAACTGTCCATGCTTCAGCAGTACCTCAAGGTGTGTGTGTGTGTCTGTGTGTGTGTGTGTGTGTCTTCATTTGAAGACAAACATTTGTGGACTTGGAGACCTTGGAAAAACTTATGAATCATAAAGCTTTGCTTACTCCCTTCCTGTAGTTCATGTAGCTATCAGACAAATATTTAAGAAAAGAGCAATGAGCAGAGTAATTGCTCGAGAAAGTCAACACAACTTTCACATATATAAAACAATCTTGTGAACATCCAGCCTTAAGGTAGCATTCACATTTAGGGGTGGGGCGTCTTTCTGGTACGTTCGTCATAGCAAACACAACATTCATTCAAAAGGCAGGCTAACACGCCTGTGATTAGCATTTAACATGGGCTTAGCTGTCTGCATTTCCCTTTGATCTATTAAATGGGGCGACAAGTTAGGGATCAAATTCTGCACAAGCAACTTTGATTTCACACTAATTTCAGTTAGTCTGATTTACTGGCGACCACACTGGACTGTTTAAAACAGGGGTGGGCAGTTCATTTTTCCAAGGGGCCACAAGAAATTGGGACTGTTGTAGAGGGCCTTTTTGTGGAGCCAGTTCACACACAGTAAAGTCCCCATTTAAATGAGCTTTATTAAAAATTTAAAAAGTAACTTTAGCAACCATACCCAATTTATCACTGAGCAACAGATCCACTGTTCAGCTTGGCAGTACATGTTAATCACCGTATTCAAAGTGAATGAAAATTGAGAACATCAAGGCCTGAAATTTATATTGCAGTACTTTGCATGTTCTTTGGACTTTGCGGAAGCCGCAAGGTGGCACTGATTCAGCAGCTAATAAGCAGGTATAGGGGTTCTCTAAATAAACCACGCTGATTTGAGGGTGGTAGCTGAGGAGAGCTGATTTAGAATGTCAACATTATTTTATTAGTGTAAAATGTAGCTGACCTGAACCTCTGTGTTGATGTTGTGCCAGGTGGAGAGTTGCGAAAGCAGTTCTCCCAGTATGGATGAGGTGTCCCTGAGTGAGTTTGGTGAGTGGACCGAGATCCCTGGGGCACATCATGTCATTCCTGAAGGTTTTATGAAGATCGTGGAGCTCCTGGCCCAGGATATCCCCTCCCACACCATCTGCCTTCGCAAGCCGGTCCGTTGCATTCACTGGAACTACTCAGCTCAGCATCATGAGGTGATCACCAAGAGCAGCTACACCAACCAGGACAACAACCACAATGAAAACAACCACAGCAGCCAACCTCTGATGCTGGGTCACCCTGTCAGCGTGGAGTGCGAGGACGAGGAGTGGATCATGGCCGACCATGTGATCGTGACGACCTCTCTGGGCGTGCTGAAGCAGAACCACGAGGCCATGTTCTCTCCCTCTCTGCCCGAGGACAAGGTCCTTGCCATCGAGAAGCTGGGCATCAGCACCACCGACAAGATATTCTTGGAGTTTGAGGAGCCCTTCTGGAGCCCAGAGTGTAACAGCATCCAGTTTGTGTGGGAGGATGAGGCCCAACTGGAGCAGCTGGCCTACCCTGAGGAGCTGTGGTACAAGAAAATCTGCAGCTTTGATGTCCTCTACCCACCGGAGCGCTACGGCTACATGTTGAGCGGCTGGATCTGTGGGCAGGAGGCTCTGTACATGGAGCGCTGCGATGACGAAACGGTGGCCGAGACCTGCACCGAGCTGCTGAGGCGCTTTACAGGTGAGGTCATGCACGTGCAGACATACATCCTGTTTTGTGGGCTTGATACTGTATCTGTTCATGTTTAACTTAAAAATATAATGTAGTTTAACTAATGAACAACTACTGAGGATAAAATATTCTTTATAAAAGTGATCACTGCTTTTATATTCTTTACTTCTGTGGATTTTATGATAAAACAGGCGAACTCAAGTTTTAATCTTCTGCATTGGTTCTAGTTCAGCTTTCACTAAGAATCACTAATCTAAAGCTAACATGGTGGACTTTAAATGTTCAGACTGAGTCTGTGAGTTTAGTGACTCATTTGTACTGTGACTAAGGTTGGGGTGATTGTATTTCAAAGAAAGGGAATGACATCACTTCAGTTGTGACGTAAGCACCTTTTCTCTTTTTTCTGAGGAGAGAAGCTGGGAGATAATACAGCTGAATGACTCAGGTGTCTTCTTTGTGTTCACTTAGTAGCAGCTTACCCGCCTTATGTCACCACTCAGATTGATGGTGTTAGGCAAGGCAGAGAGTCATTTATTGTCACTCGGATTTGCTCGATCCCTGCCTTTTCTACATACACAAACAGTTCGGTGCTAGTTGCTGCTAGTTGAAGCACATCACATCTTGCGCAAGAGGAGGGAAAAACCAGAGGGTGACTAAATGCTTCAAGGTGAATGCAAGCTAAAATGTAACCCGTATTGCTGTTTGGCAATGCACGAGCTAAGAAGTTTCAGATTATATTCTTCCTCAGAAATAGGTCACAGAGACACTGACTGTCACTTTACGATGAGGTCAGTGGACTGTAAATTACACTGAGAAGCCAAACCCATACAGTCGCTCCTAATTTAGGTCAGTGTGGTTTAATCCCTTCAGCTGTTGCTTAATTGCCTATAGACTCACTGGTGCCTCTCTGCTCACGCACAGTCACAAGTTGATTAGTGTTGGCAGACTGAGCATCCAAGTAAAAAGGCTTCAACCCACAGCAATCATTTTTTTTAAGTTTTAAAATGGTCTTAAATTCTTAATGTACTGACACACTAGCGCTGCAGCTCTTGGAATATCAGCGTGTCCACCACTTTAGTCCAGGTTGGTTGCTGGACTTCCATCAAATTTCCTGTAACCAGAATCTTGTTGACATCTTTTATCTAATACTATTTTAAAGCTATTTGTAAAGCATCATCAGCCTGGATTGGCTCAAAATGTTTCATTTCTGCTTCCCAGATGAGGCTGAACTTTGTGAAACTGTTGTGAAATTCCACGCATTCATGCCCCCTCTACTGCAGTATGTTAGTGGTCCTCTGATATTTCATAAGTCCTCATCAGGCCTGAATGAAATATTTCCTGTTATCATTCTTCACTGCAGGTGTTGTTTGCTGTTCCAAATATTGGCATGCTAACCCACTAACATGGTTAGCATTATAGCTGCTAAAATGTTAGATTTACCATCGTGAGAGCTTTAAAGGGTAATGAGACCTAATGTTGTGGATGCCACACTGTCGCGACTGTCATCGTCCTTCTGCTATCTTGACTGACTCGCTAGTCTTTCCACTCCTTCATCTGTGCACAGGGAACCCCGACATTCCAAAGCCCCGTCGAATCCTGCGTTCCTCATGGGGCAGCAACCCATACATCCGAGGCTCCTACTCCTTCACCAGGGTTGGATCCAGTGGTGCGGACTGTGAAAAGCTGGCCATGCCACTGCCTTATACCAACAGCACCAAGGCTCCAGTAAGAACTGTTTACTTTAAAACTTAAATATTTAGTCATCATTAATTAATGACTAGACATTGTTTTCTCATACACTATATGGACAGACGTACTTAGCCACCTACACTTTATACCTACAGCTGCTCAGCCACGGAAGCACCCAGCTCACAGTTTTTATGCTGATGTTAATGTCAGAGGTTTGAGTCAGCAGAGCATCGGTGACTCTTACACCCCGTGCACCTCCGCGCTCTGTGACCTTGCTCTGTAACTTTACGTGGTCTATCACTTTGTGGTCGAGCTGCTGTTGTTCCTAAACATTTTCACTTTGCAGTAATACCACAGCTGATGGACTGTCTAGGAAGGACGAAATGTCATGAACTGACTTGTTTAAGTTGCATCACACTACTGCAGTACCACATTCACTTCTTCGTTCTTTCACAAATGTTTGTAAAAGGCAGACTGCATGGTTAAGTGCTTGAGATTTATAAACCTGTGGCAATGGGACTGAAAACACCTGAATTTAAAGATTCAGAGGTGTGACCCAACATGATCCATTCTACCTCCTGAGCCACAGAGCGAGTCATCTACTAATCAGGTCAGCGGTTCAATCTCCAGCTCCTCTAGTCTGCACACTGAAGAATCCTTGGATAAGATAATGAAACCAGAGTTGCCCCTGATGTGAATGTTAGTTTAAAAGGGCTTAGGCATACAAAAAAATTGCTGGTATTAATGCGTGTGTAAATGGGTGAATGAGGCTTGTAGTAAGAAAGCGCTTTATGTGCTTGAGTAGAAAAGTGCTACATAAGCGCCAGCCCATTTATCACATTTGCCCATATAGTTTAGGTTTAATTCACACTTTTCCTTTATTGATTCTAACTGAAAGTTTTCTTTCTAGAAAATGTTTTCCTAATTACTTTGTAGCTTTAAATCTTGAATTCTTTACTTCGATTGAAGCTAAACTGTTCTGGGTGTAGAAGTTTAGGATGCAGCCAGTCCCTCTTGTTTGTTTACAATCTCTGCCTGCACTCGGAGATCATGAGGCCAGTGCGGCAGTGTCATCACATACAGTGTCAGGCCCCAGCACCTGCAGAGTGAAAACAGCTGGTGTCAGGAGGGTTTTAAGTGCCAATTCCTGGCCGAAAGTCTAGACCATGAAAGTTGATGCTTTCTGGGTGAAGGAGAGAAGGGGCTAGGAGTGCGGGGGTGGAGATTCTATGTGCTCACTTGACACTGCTGAAGGAACGGCATGACCCCCTCTGCTGAAGTGTACAACCCTACAACCCTGTCAAAGCGAAATCATAAGCCCTCGGGAAAGTTTCCGTAGCCTCCTACGTGTGGAGTACTAACAAGGGAGTGAAATAGAAAAGATTGCCTCAAGAGAAACAAAAAATATACCCACATGACATTGATGGATCTTGATTGAATTTCATTTTCATTCCCTCTCCTGCTTTTCTTTCCTCTCCTCCACTCTTTGCTCAGCTCTTACAGGTCCTGTTTGCTGGAGAGGCCACCCACAGAAAATACTATTCCACTACCCATGGTGCTTTGCTGTCAGGGCAGAGAGAGGCCACTTGCCTGATAGAGATGTACCGGGACTTGAACAGCGCGGAAACCACAAAGCCTAATATATAAAATAAAAAAAATAAAAAAAGAACCTCTGACTAGTGAATAAAATATCAAAACTGTTGAGTTTATCTTGATGATTAAGTTATACTTAAAGCATAGCTTGGGCATTATTACACTTGTAACAAATGACTTTTGTTTCTATTGTACTGTAGATTTGAATCATGCTAAATTTTTTTGAGATGTACTGTTCAAAAGTTGCCAATGGTGCTGCCATTTCATTTCTTTATCATTCTGTCATTGTTTTTTTTAAAATCAGTTATTTAATGTTTATAATAATAACAGCATCTGTAATTTAACTTGTTTTTGTAAGTGCCTTCTGTACGTAATGCTATGTCATTTCAAAAATAATGGAAATACTAAACAAAAATTGAGAAGGTTTTAACAAAATAAAAGTTTTATCATCATTTAATTTTCTTGCTTTGTTAAATTATTATGAGGAGCTAGTAAATGTGCAGATGTCTGATATCGCCTCTTTAAAGAGTTTTTCCATGCTCTCATCCTTTGAGTGTCTGTCCACGTCTGACAGGAAGAAGTAGTGAGTGCACATGGAAAGAAAAGGAGAAAAAAAAAGCTCCAAAGTGACAGATGGTGTTAGAACAGGCCTCAGCCCGGTCTCCACTTCTGTTGGACAACACTGTCAATCCTCTTAATCAGAGACAAATACTGACACAACAGAGACAAGGGAAGATTTAAATTATCAACAGATGAAGGCAGGTTTTAAATTCTTTATTTCCTACCAACTGTCATCTTTCACAGTCAGATGGCTAGGTGAAAACAAGGCCTCTAACTATATACACTTACTGGCCACATTGTTAGCTACCTTTGTTCAACTGCACATTAACACAAATATCTAATCAGCCACTCACGTGGCAGCACCTTGGCGCATTTAGACATGTAGACGTGGTCAAAACCTGCTGAAGTTCAAACTGAGCATCAGAATGCGGAAGAATGATGGTTTAAGTGACTTTGAATGTGACATGGTTGTTTGTGCCACATGGGCCGGCTTTAATATTTCAGAAACTGCTGATCTACTCGGATTTTCCCACACAGCCATCTCTAGGGTTTTACATGGAATGGCCGAACTAAAGGGTGGGCCGACATCGCATGAATTCCTATGGACAAAGAATGGACTGTCACTCAGGTTCATATGTGTGTGAAGCTGAATGAACAAATACATTTGGCAATATAGTGTTTTTCGTTCTATACAAACACAAGCATCCTCTTAAAAGTTTGATATTTTGAATCCAGAATATGACTTTATCAGGATTATTTCATCACACGATAGAAAGTTCATCCAGAGCTACAAGAAGACGCCTTACAGAAGGGCTTTTACAAACACTGAGAAGAATTTGTGTATATGTATTTTGTTCACAATCCTGTCGCAGGGACAACACAGAGAGACAGACAACCATTCACACTCACAGTGACCAATTAACCTAACCCCAACCTCATGTCTTTGGACTGTGGGAGGAAACCCACGCAGACATGGGGAGAACATGCAAACTCCACACAGAGAGGCCTGGAATCAAACCCAGGCCTCGCTACATGTTATTCTAGCTGTGCGGCAGTAGTGCTAACCATCAGGCCACCATGCTGCAAATCATTTGCAATTTTATGTTTTGAACCATTCTGCTATTTATTTATATAGCACCAAATCACAATAGCAGTCACTGCTTTATAGTGTAAGGTAGAAAGTTTGTTGCCAGAAGCAGCATCAGATGGTGAACGAGAAGGAGACCCAAGTTCAAACGTAGGAATGACGCACGTCCAAGACCGAGTCAGGTACCGAGAGACGTGGCGAACCACCTGAGATGAACAGATAACCAGTGCTTTGATGCAGGCTCTTTAATTTTGTGTTGAAAATGTTTGGGGAACTGAAGCCTCTGTATGGTCACGGACCACCCACACAGGTGTTTTCACTGTCTGATTAGACCATGTCTCATTCCAGGGTGGGCATGTGCAGACAGAGCCTGACGGAAGTCTCTGTTATTGCTCCGTTCAAGATGGAACAATGTGTACAGTCACATAAAAAAGGGGCCTTAATTCGCGACTGAGAAAAGATGTTGATTCTCCGGCATGTGGCGCACTCTGTTCTCAATCAATGCGATGCACAAAGGACATCACACACAAACACACACAAAAAAACATTTAAATGCATTCCCAAAATCTTGGGACATAAAAATACAAAGCAGTGAAATTACAAAGTCAAAGGCCAACATACAAAATTACACAGTCATAACACAATAATTACTGGAGTCCAGTAAGAGTGTTGGAATTTGTATACCCTGACTGCTTAGATGTATGTGAATTTGCAGGTCAAAGCTGAACAAAGTTGACCTGCTGCCCAGCTGCAGTTCCCAGAAAAAGCAAACACTTTTCATCAGTGGAGTGGCCTTTGCAACAGACTTTCTGACTCGTCACTGCAGGAAAACCATTAAAAGCATTAATAATGACTCACTTCCAATGTCTCTCAGTGTGCGCGCGCACACAATGTCAGGACGTTCCCTCGGTGAAAGGCAGTAATGGTTTATACATTAAACACCCGTGTTTTTCTGCACTCAGGTTGAAGTGTCCCTTGTGAATGATGTGTGTCGTGTGTGCTGGATCAATGGAAGGCATGACCTACAGGAGGCATTGCTCGCAAAATTTGCCTCTCCTGTTCTTTTCCGCTGATAAATTCTGCTGTGAAATAGTCTTTTAATTTGAGCAAAATGCATAAGAAATATTCACCTTTGCCTTTCCTGTATGTGCACCAAGCCTGTCAACGTCCTGCAACTTCCTGCTTATTTTCCAGCCCATCCTAGCAGAGGACGAAACACCAGAGTGGCTTTGCAATAAAATGAGTGAAACCCTGCTGCTGTTGTCTTTTTTCAATATTATGCAATTAACTGCATATTTACCTCTGAGGGGAATACATATATATTGTGCATTCCTTCCTCCTTCCCAGGGCAGTGCTAGTGTTTTTTTTATATTGAGCTGTATCTGGTTTCTTCTTCTCTTTCTCTCAGCATTGTGCTGATGAATAAGAGGCCAGGCCACTGACGTCTTTTGAGGGAGTCTGTTTATTCACCGACACCAACAATATTCCAGTTAATGACAGTTCAGCCTAAGCTTCTATACAAACCAAACACATGAAGACATTATGATCTGTCACAGTTTGTATCTGAGCAGGTACTCAACTTACACTCACCGTTTCCGGAGAATGCAAGAGGCAAAAGGGGGGAGGTAAGGTGTCAAACTGCTCCTTACTGTTCCAAAAAAATAAAAATAGGCGTACAGAAATCAATAACAAAAAGGAAAGGTTCCACACACCAGCTGGAATTACCCAAACATGTCAGGTAAAACTAAATGAACAATTTTGTGGTATTCTACATAAATAAGAACTAAAATAACAGATGGAAATGACACAATTGCAAACAGTATTAAAGAATTTGTATTGTTACACCGACAGATGGGAATTTGATGGAGGACTGATGGTGCTTCCTTTAAACTGAATCCTGATTCGATTGGCCTCAAACCCTCCTTCCTGGATCCTAACCAGGCCATGTTGTACCTTGATAGCAGCATGTATAGATAATTCATATTCACATAGTATCACTATTAATTACTTCAGGGCAGACTATTGTAATTCAGTATCATCAAGATGTCCTAAATGAAAGCCTATCTCTCTCTCTCGATCGATCGATCGATCGATC
>VUQK01044162.1:15279-31225 GCA_015106715.1 Bujurquina vittata
TCTCTCTCTCTCTCTCTCTCTCTCTCTCACACACACACACACACACACACACACACACACACACACACACACACACACACACACACACACACACACACACGCCAATGGTATCAGAGCATCCATGGCAGGTGCTCACCTGCCACTGAGAGCAACTTTGAGTTTAGTAACATGCCCAGGGATACGTTGGCATACTTTGGGCTGGCGAGCAAACCGTCAAGCCTGCAATTAGTGGACAACCTGTTCCACCAGCTGAGCTCCCGCTGCTGTTGAATAAGAATCCCGTCACCTGGAAATAATGTCTATTGCTGCCAGGGATGGGCACAAGGGCCGGCATTAAATTGGTCTGGTGTCAGACTGGTCAATTTAAAGTATTAATAAGTGCCAAGACAAATGGTGTTGCTATAGATTTTCATGCAGCACTGATTCATTCAAACATAGAGTAGTTAAGCTGAATCCTCACAGTGAATCTGCCAGCCTCAAGCAATCATGTCTGGCATTTCTGTGTGT
This sequence comes from Bujurquina vittata, assembly GCA_015106715.1. Lineage (NCBI taxonomy): Eukaryota > Metazoa > Chordata > Actinopteri > Cichliformes > Cichlidae > Bujurquina > Bujurquina vittata. The sequence continues at coordinate 15,787 of VUQK01044162.1, forward strand.
TCACGTTCTGTGATTTGCAGTAGGCTCACTTTACATGCGTTGAAAATGCAGCTAAAGGCAGTGTGGAAACAGAGTAAAAACAGCAACCTCAGGAAAACAGCGTTTTTATCTGAATCTGTGCAGCAGGATTGACTGCTTTAGCAGAGCAGCTGCTGTACCGGCTCCTTCGGTGCAGGCTCCCAGCTTCAATATAAATGGGATTTGCCAAAGTAAAAAAATGCAATTGTCCCAACCTCAAGTCAGGGAAACTCTAGCAGTCGTCATCAAATTAAACCTGCAGTTATTAAGTCTGGGGACTGTTAGAGTGGGGCTTTAGCACTTCTTTAAATGTTCTTAATTAGTTTTTGGACAAGCAGCAGCGACAGCTTCATCAGTGGATAGCAGTCAGACATTCACATCAAATCCCTTCTTAATTGCTAGTTAAGGGAAAACAGGACATGCTGGCAAGTTGTGTATTAATAAAAGCCAGTTTCATACACTGCAAATAAGTTTAAACTAGAATTTCCTGTGAGCTGTCCAGACATCATGACATAACTAATACTTTATTGTTCATAGTCATTACAGTTTTTTTCTGGTAGGGAGATTACCGCAGCCCTTGATCCCACAGCCATATTACCAATGAGTAGTATTTCCTACTCATTATGAAGTTTAGGTGAAAACATTATAGGTGAGTGTCATAATTTAGCTAGGTTATAACTTATTTAGTACAAAAAGCAAGAATCAGCATTGACAAGCAGTATCAGTATAACAAATATCTTAACAATACTCATTCCTAATTGTCTAAATGATGTTCCAGATACAAAATACAGACATGGAAAAAATTGTTGGTGTTGTTCCATTAAAGAAAACCCACAAAGTCACTGAAATAAGCTGAAACTGACAAAAGTAACAATAAACATTTTTTTCCACTGTTCTTTTCTTTGTATGCTTCATTTTTGCATCTGTGAACATAGAGCTGATGTGACTTACCCAAAAGCTCCAGTTTGGTCTCATCTGTCCAAAGGTCATTCTCCTAGAAGCTTTGTGGCTCGTCAATATACATTTTGACAAATTCCACTCTCATTTTTTTATGATTTGTTTCCAACAGTGGTGTCCTCCTCAGTCAACTTCCATTAGGTCCACTTTGACTCAAACAGCATCGTGTGATCGGACTGATGTACTTTGACCTTGGAGTTCACCACAGATCACTTTCTGCGCTCTGTGGTTGCATTTGTATTATTTCTCATAATTTTTCTTCTTGCAGACGCGTCCAGGGAGGTTGGTCCTGTGGACCTTAAACGTCTGAATAATATGTGCAGCTGTAGTCACAAGAACATCAAGCTGCCTGGAGATGAACTTGTAGCCTTTACCTTTAACATGCTCATTGTCTCACAAAAATCCTGAGAGAGCGCTCTCCTTAGCTTTCTGTGGTCCATGTTCAGTTGACACCAAACAGCACAGTGACTCCATTTTACCCTTTAAATAGGCAGACTGACTGATTACAAGTTAGAAGAGACCTGTGATGCTCATTACAGGACACACCTTAGTTTAACATCTTCCTATAGTCAACTGATTTTCAGTCTTTTATAGGGGTATCAACATTTTTGTCCAGGCCACTTTCATTAGTTTTTTTTTTTTTATTCTGTTGAACAAAAGCAATGTCTGATTTTCACGAGTTAATTTTCCGTAAATTTTTATTTATTGTCATTTTTGGCAGTATCAGGTTATGTCAGTGACCACTGTGAGTTTTTCTCTCTTCAACAGAATTTTTTCCATGTCTGTAAGTGTCCTGCTGCCCCATAAGTCTTGTAAAACCCTTACAAAACAAAAAACAAAGAAAAAACGAAACAAAACAGAAAACTCAGACAAAACACTGACGTCAAATGCCTGGTCAGACGTCTAATCCTATTTACTTTTAGTAGATAGCTCTTGGTTTAAATTTTTATGTCTAAATTAAAAATTTGCTGTAGAAGATTGTTTTTCTGGTATCATTGCAGAAAAGTTGTAATAGGAGTAGCATTCATCACAATGTGGCATATTTTTAAAAAACATCTAGATGAGACAAACAAACGATTAGTGGCTGATTGCTGATGAGGTCGTCCCACCAACGTCAGGAGATTTAGTGCGCTGAAGAAGCCTTGGTATTCCACAGGCATCTGAAATATCCAGCACCAAATGGTGGATCTCCGGAAAGAGAAAGTTTTAAGCTTTAATCTTTTGCCTTTTCTTATATTAAGTAAAACCCACCAGACATTAAGAGATTTATGTATTTTAATTTTGATGATTTACCCAACTTTATATTTTTAAGATGAATATACTGAAAAAATAAAGACGTGACAAACTGACGTCTTTTCCTTTAAAGTATGACAACAGTCAAAGTTTAGGAGTTGGCTGGTGGAAAAAGATGCCGCCTCAGAGAGCTTGTTGACAGTGGCTTTAAATCTTATTCAAAGTGAGGCAGGAGGAGAGATGTGTGTACAAAAGAGACCTCCTTTTCTTCCTGTCCTACTGAAGATAACACCTTAACCTCCCACACATGCCTGCTAAATTGAATCTGTGGGTGTTTTGATTAAAGCTGACAAGGGTATATTGAATTTACCTCTAACAAGAGAAAAACTGAGAATAGAGGACACCTACTGTATAGAGGTAATGATGAGAAGACAAGTGGAGGGAAATTTAGAGTGTGTGAGAGGAAGCAGAGCATAAATGGAAGACAACCATGGGATACTCTGATGAGAAACCAAAAAAAGATGTATCTTAGGCACATAAAAGGGGACCTATTATGCGTTTATATATTTATGCCGTAAATATTGTTGCACTAGTATAGCCAAACAGCTCACGCTTCAGACTGCTCTGTTTCAGATAGTTTTTTTCTATTCTCGGCTCGCTATGATGTCCCTGGGAGCAGATACCCCTAAAATGGTGATCTCAGGTACACAGCATGGGCTGTGAATAAAGAAAGCCCACTGTGTTACCAGTGATGCTCTTGGAGATGTGATCCCAACCGCCTTCAGATCATCAACAAGCTCCTCCAGTGTAGTTTTGGGCTGATCCACCACCTTTCTCATGATCAGCTTCACCCATTAGACAAGGTCTTGCATGGAGTTCCAGACTGAGGCCGGTTGATGGTCATTTTATATTTTATATTCAATTTATAATTTTTGTTTGGATTTTTGGTTGATATTCTGCATCTATACTAAAATTTTGAATATGTGTATTACTGTACATTCATCCGTTGGACATATTTGTGTGTTTGTTTCTTTGTTTGTATAGCCTGTCTGGGTCTTTACATTTCTATTTAAATGCTATATGTGTGCCAGCGTCAGCTAAAGCTAATCTCAGCCAAAGCTTGGCTGAATATCTACAATGAATGCGAAGCTGCCTTTAAGCATTTCTATGCATGCTTTTCCTCTGCTGTGTGGGAACCGTATCATATAAGTGCTTCAGCGAAGAAAAACACTGCAAATCACAAGTTTAAAGTGTAAATCCTTTCTTGGCCCTAATAATGCAGTTTAACGTAATTGCATGTTTGCTGGTGTGATCATGACACATTCTGACAGAGGTCTAGACCCCTGTAGGAGTTTGTCTGTTTGTTCTGCATATATCAAAGTGCCTATTTGTGTCCTTGCTTGCAGGCTGCATGGGAGAAAAGGATAGGTGAGGTGCGAGCTTCAATAGTCCTACTCCTGTGCTTGTGTGTTTTTCTAATACATTTCAACCCGAAGAAGCACGCAGCATGGGCTCTGAGCTGAGCATGTTGTTAACGGTCACGTATGTGTTTCTGTCACAGTGCTAATGAAGTACATATGTGAATATTGAATGCGTGTCAGGGAAGCAGTGCGAGTCCTATTTGCTCCCGCTCGTGTCTGACATGCTCTTGTCAGCGCCATTAATAATAAGGAATAACTGTGCCTCACTTATGTGAACTGCTGCCATTGTCACATTAAATGATTTATGAAAGCCTTGAATTCAAATTAAGAGGCCACTCTTGAACTTGCAGGTGATGAGATGCAGCTCAATCGTTCCTATTCTTTCTTTAACCTCGCCCCGTCCTATCCCTCTTCTGCAACATCCTTTTCGGCACGTCCTTCCCTGCCTCCTCTCCCTCTCGCTTATGCTTGTCATATTCCACATTTTTGTGTGGTTCTCCATCATTGCCCTTTTGTGTTGCGCTTTCTGTCCTTCCCTCTTTTATTTCTGGGCATACATAGAGCATTCCTGACTCTTGCTTCAAAGTTGTTAGCTAGCTGTCATGACTTCATTCCTCCCCTGCTCCTCTCCTTCCCTCTCCCTCCTCTCTTCCCACAAGGTTGATAATTACTAGCAGCACTCTACTGTAGACCTGGCCCAGTTTAGAAATGAAGAAAAAAAAAAGGGAGAAACTGCATTCTCTTTTTATTACATGCAGAATCAAACATGTGCAGGAGGCAGACTCCTTTTTTTGTGTAAAATACAGTATAGTACATGCATGCAAAAACACAAACTAGAGTATGTTCATGCAAATGGGACAGAGTGAGTCGGGGACTCCTGAAAATATAAGCCAAGGAATACCCCTGTTGTTCGATTGGGTCAAAGCAGAAGAAATGCCCTTGGCTGCTCAGTCATGCAGGCCCCCAGTAATTACCTCCAACCTTATCGAGAGGAGCTCGCCTTTGGGGAGAGCAGCCAGCAACATACGGAGCTCAAATCAAGCCAGATAAATACATTAGTGTAATGATAACCAACGCTGAGCCATACACTATGCTGATTAGAGATAAATCTCAACCACTGCTTATTTTTCAGAGCAATTACATAGCAGCAAAGGGTTTAAGTGTCCTTGATGGCAGCTGGGATGTATGAAGTGATTACCTTGGGTTCTTATGTGCACTGACCTCATTTATGCAGAGACGTACATAATTGCTGTGTGAATGGTTGAACTGGAGGGCTAGGCTCCATTCTCCCCCGTGCGATTTTCTAAATGATTATCGATGCGGAATGTAAATTGATGAGGGGCGTCCCTGTAAACCTTGCAGCAGCTTCCGCTGGGATTAGAGGAAAAGGTTTAATAAACAAATTGCTCTCGTGGCTAGCTAATCTCATATTTTTACACAACTTACATAACTTGATAATCACTTTGCCTCTCTGTGTGACGACTGCATTATATTTGTGGAGCGAATGTGGAACTTATGTTGCATCTCACTCGCCTTACAGTACGGTGCATATGCTGTATCTTAAGGGAGTCCTGCTACACACTCGCCTTTCTGCTTGTCATATTTCCTTTCATGTGTGGAGAGGTCACTTGAAAATGGGCCTGCTGATGAGTCAACATGCTGTCGGGTGAGCTGACAACACCTGTGTTGATGTACATAGGGAGCTCTCTTTGACCCACACTCCACTGACCTGGATCAGCGAATGTTTCCTGTCACTCAAACCCACATGTGTCCCAGGAGTGATGAATGTAGTCTTACACACACACACACACACACACACACACACACACCTCCTCTCCATGGGAAATACCCTGGACAGTAGAAGCAGCGTGTTGTGCTGCTGGCATATTTAGTGCGAATTCTGCAAGGCAGATGTAGGTGTGTTCACCCTGAAAGAATGTGTGCACTGCCCGCTGCTCATGTAACTCCAGAACAGGGCTGCAGCTCACTCGTGATGAATCACAGCAGTTAGGATAAACATGGTAGGATTAATGATGATTATGAGCTCAGGAGAGAAGCTTTCTTTTTTAAGTAAGTGATCATGTTTGATTACAGAAAAACTGATTACAAAAAGCTTGTGTTATCCATTCACCATAATGAAAACAAGTTCAATTTTCCACCCCACTTTCAATGTCATGCCTTTGGTCATGACCCAATGAAAAATGCATTTTTTTTCTCCTTTTCTACAAAAACAAGGCCGGTTTGATTAATGGCCTTGGTTTCAACCTCCCGGAGCAATAATGGTCTCACATTATTGTTTTAGATAATGTATGCATAACTATATGACGTTGAATTGATCAAGTGGTAAATTTGTGGAGTTACAGAAAGTCTGCAACCAGTTTGATAAAAAAGAAAAAAAAAGTTCCGTTTCAGGGTCTAATTAAAGTAAGCAAATTGGATTTGGAAACATAATGTTTCAGTACTTTCTAACAGTTTATAGACATAAGAAGCCATAAACGAATCACAAGTTGCAGCCTTACAGTACAGTTAATTGGACTGTGAGAGCGATGGATTTTCAGATTGAAAATAAAAAACAGTAAACACTCTCAGTAAAAGTCCTGCTCACTTAAAGTCCAAATAGCTGACAACTTATGTCGTTTAAATATTAAAAAGCATCTACAAAAAGTTCTCTGTCACTGTATGATATTGAATAAGGCATTATATCATTGGTAATGCTGATGCAACAATGTGTAAATGGCCTCTTCCTGTTGCATCTGGCTGACGGTTTTAACTATTAAACTACTGTGTAAACAAAGTGCAGTAAAAGCTGAAGTATTTGCTTCTGAATTCTATTAAATAGAAATAAGAAACGGCAGACAATGACGAGAGCCAAATGGCCTCAAAATTGTTCTTATGTGCATCCCACCACTCCATAATGCAGTACTTTGAATTAGGGGTTCATAAAGTGGTCACTGTTTTGTCTCCTGCAATATATAAATATGCTCTTGCGGTTTGAGTGCAAGTATACCCTATTATGCTAAAATCAGTACACATGACCTTTGAGCCAGTAGCTCTCCAAGTTATCATCTTCACTGTTTATCCCTGTGGAGCAGCAGTAGTCACTGAGTGTGCACACTAAGCATGCTCGTGATACAAACACAGGCTTTTTGCTCATGTAAACAACTCTGTGTGCTTTGCTAATCCAGAGGTAGACTGCTGTCAGAGTGTGTCACTATCTTTCAGAATGCTCCTCCAGGGCTTATGAAGCCAGAAAAAGTCGACTTGTCTCATAATGTTTTTTCGCTGTACTTCACCATGGACACAAACTAGTTTAGGGGTAAAGCACCAGTTGTAACTCATAAAATTAAGTCAGTCCATTTCCACTTCTGCTTATCCAATTCAGGGTCACTGGAGCTGAAGCCTATCTCAGCTGCCATAGGGAAAGAGGCAGGGTACACCCTGAACAGGTCGCCAGTCTGTCGCAAGGCTAACACAAAGAGACAGACGACCACTCACACACATTCACACCTATGGGCAATTTAGAATCACCAGTTAACCTAACCCCATTAAGTCAGTCACTTACTTGTTTTTCACATTGGCCCTAGTAGAGGTTTTCAGAGTCCCTGAATATGTCAGCAGGCTGATCTCAATTTGGACTTGAGACTTAAAGACAAGTCTAAAAAAGGGGCATTTTGTGTGTGTGTGTGTGTGTGTGTGTGTGTGTGTGTGTGTGTGTGCGCTTTCTGCAGACACAGATTCTGTCCTGGCAATAAAACAGAAGTTAGCTGAATATGCATAGCAGTGTGTACATCTGTGCATTTACATTTCATAGCATTTATTTAGTTAGACCAGTGCTTCCCAAAGTAAAGAGTCCTGCAGCTACTTAAAAAACGGAGAATCCCGTGGAGTCCCCATCCCCCCGGTCGTCCAATAGCTCCAGCCTGGGAAATTATCCTGGCTAGAAGTCTGTCTTCACTCTCATCAAAATACAAGAGAAGGGCACCTGGGTGGCTCAGGGGTGGAGCAGGCAGCACACACCTACCCTCTAACCCTATTCATATGCCGTTTTGCAGTGCGGGTGGTGCGAGTTTGAGTCCCGGCTTGTCGCCAATCTGTTATTACTGTGGCCCCCCTGCAGTACCTTCATGTCCCTCTGGCGGGCCATGGCCCACACCTTGGGAACCACTGAGTTTTACTATCCAGACCTGTGGAGCTTGTTCACTTCACTCATGTATTAAAACACCAACATGTAAGTTAATTTATCACAATTCTTTTTATCTTCATTATTCAGGTGGAAAAAATGGCTGTTGCCAAACAGCAAACGAATAAATAATAAACACACATTATTCTTCTTATTCTTTGCAAGCTACATAATCATTGTATAAGACAAAGTAATTAATTACAGGTACTATTAGCGTAACTGTTTGATAAACACTTATTGACAGACATTCTTGCCAACACATTCCTGTTACCTGCCTGTTAGCCACCATCATCCAACATAAACACAAACAGAGACCTCCTAATAATCCCCCTGGAGGTATTTTACTGTGTTTTATAACCAGAAGACAAAATTTACAAATGAAAAGAAAGAAATTAAATTCTGCATGTGCATCTATTAGCACCAAACATATTTGACTCAATCCATATCCAAAAACCTATAATCCAGGTAACATAATCTGAAGAATTTGTCCTTCCATGCTTTAGAAAGATATATTTGAAAAATGCAAAATCATTATTAAAAAGAAATTCAAATTAAGCTTCAATCAAAGCTTATCATTTCTAAATTGTGGCATGAACTGAGAATAAATAAAACAAAAGTAATATCAAAATAAAATGAAGTGAATTTTCTCATTTAGCTCGCAGCACTGACAGATTCTTCACTCTTTATTCACAAGTCTTTATCTTCCACTTTGGCTTTTGCACGATTGTGCCAATTTCTTTCAGCTTTGTTATTCAAATTCCTCCACAGCTGCTTTCTTGAAATAATTTCCAACTAATCCACATTCTTCTAAATCAAAGACTTCAGATGCCAATTTGCTTTAAATCCCAATGCTATATCACACTAACCACACTTTTGGATGGTAAACACAACAACCTGTTTGACAGTCTCACTATGCTCACTATGTTAAAATCCAACTGCAGTGCCTCGACTCCTTATCTTCATTATACTTGTGAAGCCTGTTTTTCTATTCCTGGCACAGTCATACTCCAGCTTATTTATTTCTGTCCCCAAATCATTAATAAAAAGAACGACTACAACATGGGCACAGAAACGCATTCTGTAAGATATTTATTCCCTTTTACACAAGCCATTGGAGCACTATAAAGAATTAACTGCCTGATTTAATTCTTCGTAAGTCCTTATTTCATCAATCTAAATTTTCTGAGCATAATCAAAGACCTCTGAAAATCAATACAGAAAGAAAAATGTGAGTTTATAGCATCTAAATCTGTGATCACTGTACAAACTGTACAAATGGTATAATTATGCAGGCTTATTCTTCTTATACTGCTCAAAAATATAATCTAATTGAAAAAAGTTCACCACACAGCTTGGCTGAGTGATGTCCCTGTACTTAACTACAGTGAAAACAACTGATGGTTGGATCTGACAAAGAAACCAAAGTCAACACACTCTCAAACGGTGGAGAGCTGTCATCATCAGCATCATTATTATCTATCTACTCTTACCTACTCTTAACTAATTATCTATAAAATATCTCTAAATTTCTGCCGGGCATTGTTACAGAAAGTTGCACTTCGGATGAAAAAGTGTACAATCATGTTGGTTTCTGCCATTATTTCAATGATCAGTGCAAAAGTGTTGGGATTCCCATATTACACAGAGGAAGGTGTGTGAAAAGGTGACGCGTTGTTGAGAAGAAAAAAAAAATCTGCAATTGCATTGCGTTCAGTTTGGAATTCTTCTACTCTACTTATACCAGTGCTGCTCCAGAAGTTTTTTTTCCTGAGCAGCGACACCTATCGTTGAGGAAAATCCTGCAGCAGTCTGGTGCTCCTCGGCTGTGATGGAGCTGTGGTTACGTCACTGTTTGACGTGACGAATGCGGTGACCGTAATGGGCCCTTAATGCACCTGCAGTAAAACACAGCTGTTGTGTTCTGTCCTGGGAGCCTTTTCTCATTATGCTGGATCAGAAGCTGCCGTGTGCTGGTGCTGAAGGTGACGATCGTGGAGTCAGAGCCAGCTCCGCTAAGTGAAACATTAGTTTTAGTGTGCCTGACACCAAGCATGGGAGTTTTGATTGCAGCTATATTGCACAAGCTGTCTATTGAATTTCTGCCTAAATGTGTTTTTTCTCCAGCGCATACAGCCGTCACTCTTCATGAAATGTCAGTATCATCTCATTTGTTCTGTTCCCCCGCTGTCCCTCTGCTCACTTGTGTCCTCCCTGAGCCTACCATTTCCCTTTCTCTCTCTCTCTCTCTTTCTCTCTCTCTCTCTCTCTCTCTCTCTCTCTCTCCCATCTCTTCCTTTTGAATCTGTGGGGACAAGTAATGAACGGCTTCCCTGCGCTGATTGGATGATGTATGATGTTATTAGGTGGGATGAAAGCAAATATAACTCAAAGGGTATGAAATGGAAAAGGAGAGAAGGAAGAAGAAAGCGAGAGAGTGGAGAGAGTGAAATGTTTTGACAAGCAGCTTTGAAAAGCAAAGGACGTGGAATGCTGCAGATGCATGCATGTAACAATGGGAGTAGGTCACAGTTTCACTGATGTTTCAGCCCTGGCGCACTTCCTCTGGGAAATAGTCCTACTGATCTCATCCCTGGATCCTCTGCCTCTCTCAGCCACCTTGCACTATAGTCTGAAGAAGACGGGCAGATTGCGCAGTGCCCCGGGTCATTCCCTGAGGAGTGTGTATGAGGGCATGGGAGGAGTTTAGTGGAAGGGGAACTCCCAGATGGCCCTCCAGAGGCTCCATCATGAACTGCTCCTTTAACCATTTTTCATCTACCTTATTAAAGCTGGAACGAAGGGGGATGGTCAGGTCACTGATCCTGATTGAATAAAGAACTCCACTATGAGCTAAATCAGGGGGCCTGCAGGGTTCTCCTTGTTGTCTGAGTTGCACATCAATAAGGCGCTGAGCTCAGGAGACAAGTCACAACAGAGAGACTGGTACTGCAAAGATTCAGTTTCTTAAATGGACACAGCACAGGCTGTGGGCACTCTGCTCATGAAACATTCAGCTCCTCTAGTCAACCTCCATCCTTTCCTCCAGCACTCCAGTCCCCTTGATTATATTGTTTATTTAGCAAGAATGAGACTGAGCAGTATCTCAGTAACAAGTATCTCACTTTATCCAATCATGGCATCTTGCTAAAGAAGAAAAGTGAAAGAAACCATACACTGCATAGATGTGATGTCATGGTCAGTGTAGCCAGCATGACCTCAAACACTGGTTTCTGGCATTTTAGCATTTTAAGGAGTTAGTGTTTCGGACACTGCTATGGTTTTTGTACTCAGTGCATTTGCGTATTCTGTCCTCTAGAAAGATATTTCTCCATGAAAATGTGCCAAATAAGTATCAACATCAACACGTTATTACAAATTGCTTTAAGGTTGTACGGATATTCTTTTATTACGGTATTAGCGATCTTTTCCCTTGATAATAGTCCATAAATGTGTGACACTGTGTGCCCAGTGGGCCTTTCGCATATCTTTGATGTTTTTAAATGAGTAAATACAAGACAACAATTGAGGTTGTGAGGAAGCTTTGTCTGTGGTTTTGTTTATGATTGTTTACGGAAGAAGCGGGACTAAAATGAGAGAACAAACTAAGGTAAACAACAACTTTTTATGGGAGCAGACAAAAAGATCAATAGTCATCCTCTAGAGACCATGATTGCAAAGGAATAGCAGAACTTAAAAGAAAGTGGGATAAAAATTGTAAATGTTACACATAAACCATATTCTAACTTCAGACAATGCACTCATTAAATTTGCTCATTGGTGTCTTTGTTTAAAGTGACATATTTGACTAACAATTCCTTTTTTCAGGGGCTGTAAATTAATGAATGTCACATCTGTCTAATGCCATGCTGCTTTCTTGTCCTCCCGCGCAGAGCCACAGTTGAAAGGCATCGTTACCCGGCTATACAGCCAACATGGATACTACCTGCAGATGCAGCCTGATGGCACAGTCGACAGCACAAGGGATGAAAGCAGCTCGTTTTGTGAGTTTCTGTGTAGAGATCAGATGTTTGTGTTGTGACATTTTAACAAAATTATTCACAATCTAGTCTACAGCATCACCTTTACTTACTTTTGTATAACTGGATAATGGAACGGCCCGTTGCCTTTTTTGCAAAGTTCATGTTGTGAAGAACTAAGCAGAAGCACAGCGGGTGACATGCTGTGCTATAAGGGCCCATGGCTGAAGAGTTGAGGAGAAAGTTAGGATTTTAACAGCTCACCTGTCAAAACTGATTCAATTAGACTTGTTATTTTTGTCTCTTAATAGGAAGGCACATGATGTCACACTGCCTGTCAAACTTTGGCGGTTTAGTGTGTTCTGCTCTTGTGCAGAAATGCTTCCATGCAGTTTATAAACCAGAGAGAGCAGTGACATATTGCGACTGTTGACGATGTTCATCTTGACCTTTATAGCAAACTAAATTTGGTCGTCAGAGCGGAAACTATGCAGTGTTCTCTTATCATTTCTTTGTTTTTGACCTTCAAGACTCAGACATGGGCCTTTTTTCGGACTGAAGGCTGAATGTGGCATTTTATTTACTCTCCAAGTAAAATTATTTCTTGGTGAGTTGTTAACTAGTTTACCAGTGTGTTTAGTCAACACAGATACTTCTCTGCTGTCTGTACTCTCAGCAGCAGTTGGCATGGCAGAACATGTCCATTATTTTTCAGGTTTTGAGGCAGCATAAAGCCCAGTGAAGGTGACAGTGTTTCCATAAACATAAAGTAAGTGGTCATTTGGGCTTAAGAGAGAAACAGCGGGCAGCACTGACACTGGAGTCATTCACCCTGCAAATATGAAGACAGCGAAGCAGAATGTGTTGCTTTATAGTATTGCAGTTTGATTTTCTGACTTTTTCTTTTTCTCCTTTGTCTTTGTCCTGCTCTCCGTCTCCTGCTTTATTCCCCAATTTAGCACAGTTCAACTTAATTCCCGTGGGGCTGCGGATTGTGGCGATTCAGGGGGCAAAGACAGGGTTGTACCTTGCCATGAATAGTGAAGGATACCTCTATACATCAGTAAGTATACATATTAGTCTTATAGAAACAAATACTTCCATTTGATGACATATTTTAGATATGTTGTTATGACATTAAATCCAAAATCGTTGTTCTGGTTTTGGATTATAATGTAAGCATTCAGGTTTAAATAACAGCTGCATGGTCCTGATATCTTTCGTACAGAAAATCTGTTGCCTACTCACATCACTGACAAGGAAATCAAAAGGGAGAAAACCAATCAGGGCTTTATCATCAACTGTCATTCTGGATTTAGAGGTTCAGCTACCTGTCAGTTAGACCTCAGTTTACTGTCTCTTCTATTTCAGGCTAATAAGCATGGCAGGGATATGATGATTGAGTGTCATAAACTAGCCATGTTGCTAAGGTTTGTGACGCATGTATACATGCATCTATATACAGAACCGTAAAAATGTAAGAAAATTCAAGAAACAAGCTGTGGGCTTATAAAGGTAAAAAAAAAGATGAAATTAAGTAGTATGAAGGTGAAAAGAGAGATGCACTTGCCCAAAGTATTCACTTACCCTTTCAAATCATTTAATTCAGGTGTTTCAGTCACTTCCATGGCCACAGATGTATAAAATCAAATCAAACTTTGTTGTGGTGTGGAATGGGGTCATTAAGAATCCATTAAAATTTGGCTTACAAGGTCAATTTAATGATTTATTGGTCCAAAATCTGTTGGACAAAAAGCCTTACAACTCAGAAATTATGATTCTCACAAGTGAAGTGTGTGTTATCAACATAAATATATAAATAAATATCAACACAAAGAAGCATCATGTCGCATTTGACTTCTGACCTCTCCTTCAAGGCCAATAGAATGATCTGAAGGTCAAAGTGACAATAATGCTACACAGAGCTATTTATTGAAACAATTTTTCTCACTGCCATTGTTTGTGTTGACAACGTATAGAGATATAGGAAATGATATATGGGGATTTTAAAGGTTACTTTGGACATCTGACCTCTTCTTCAAGGTCAAATAAGGTAAAACTTTCATACAATCTTTTTTATCTTTAAAACCCTTCTTAAAATGTGTGTGTCTATTCGCAGAACACACAGTAGAGAGCTTGGAGGGGAGAGGTCAGAGTAAGCAAGAGCAGCCTTCTCACCTCAGACTTGAGAATGGAAAAGATCCTCAGAAGAATGTCTGCGGCTTTGTGTAGCTAGTAAACGGTGTTGCATTACGGGCTCTGGTTGTCGACTGACATTTGCCTTGTAGGCTGTTTTGGGGGCTATAATTTTTCTTTCTACTAGTTCTGTTGTGTGAATGCACATGCAGTTTGTAGACATGGCGTTTGCACTCAGTGTCTCCTTTGTTACCCCGCTTTGCTCTATTGTGAGGGTGACCTGCCAGGTTCAAGCATTTTCCACTTTGTTTTTGAAGTGGCAACAGTGTCCCAAGCCATCTGTGCCATTTTATTTATCTAGTGAATTGTGGGCTTAACCTGATGTGCCATAAGAGCAACGTGAGTACGTACGCGTGGGTGCAGGTTGTGCGAGAATAAGGACTTGAAGGAAGGGTTTCATTCTCAGCTTGGTGCATGTGTGTCCTGGTAGTGTGCGTGCCTCAAGCGCTTGTAATAATCTCTGGGATTTTCACCCCAGACGTGTTTAATCGACAGTACTGCGACCACTGATGTAGTCTCATCAGCAGGAAAAGAGGATTCTTCTATTAAAGCTTACAGAGCTCACTGTAGTCATTTCTGATATTGGGAGGATGTGACTGATTAACTTGTGGTAAGCAACTAGTCTTCCACATTTTTAATTTTCTCCCTTTGGGCTGCATTGTGGTTTAATTCACTGAAGTAATTTTCAATGTCTTGATCACAGCTGTCTAGATCAAAACATTCATGGGGCTTTAGCTATAAGCTCAAGCACTTCTTAGCCAGCCAAGGATGTAGTGCCCTAAAAGTTTGCAACAAGTTGCTGCCCCAAGTGGAGAAATTTAAGTAGTTCAGGGAGAACGAAGCGCAAGATTGACAGGATTGGCCACGATGTGGACGCTGTCTGTTGTAGTGAAGAGACAGCTGAGCGTGAAAACATCGATTTACTCTTCTCCCTCGGCCATAACTTCTGTTTCCACTAAAGGCATAGGTGTAACTAATATTTTCATCCGAGTGATGAACATAGTTATGAGGAGTTATATAAATACCTATATACCTCAAAATCCCACGAAAACTCCACAATACAGAATTAGACTTTTTTTTAAATCCACGATACAATGAAGCAGCAGTAAGTGAACCGCGATATAGTGCGGGACAACTGCATTACATTTTAACACTGCAAATATTTAAGGATAAGCTCATTTGAAGTATTTTAAATCCTTAAAAGTTATCTTTATACTGCTTAAGATGAAAAAAAAAACATCCAGGCTTTGTGACCGTGTGTCTTCCAACTAATCTGAGTGCTTCTGTTAAATAGATTAGATTTGAAGAAGTGGAAGAATGTTCTCAACCCATAAAGGAACACTTGATTTTTTTTTAATTTTATCCCAAATTGAAAGCAACACTTGAATCTGAAAAGTGTGTGTGTGTGTGGGGGGGGGGGGGGGAATTGTAGGGGGGGGGAGGGACAGGTGGGGTTT